>CAUYPK010116127.1:0-37767 GCA_963574355.1 Loris lydekkerianus | reverse complement strand
GTATTTTATCTTCTCTATTTCTGTAGCAAAGTCTTTATATGATTATTTTCTATTACATTAGATAATTAATTAGAATTGTCTTCTTCTTATTATATTCAACTCCAAACTCTATTTCCCCTGTGAATTTTGGTGTGTTTCTCTCCTTCCTCCTTTTACCTTCTTCTAATTTTATAGCCTTTCCTTGAATATCCCAGCCTCAACTTTTCCATGCTCTATTGTCCTTCTACAACTCATGTTTACTGCTCTAGTACTCATTGCCTCGTATTCCTCCTACCTATTTGCTCAGCTATTGAGATCAGTTCGTCAAAATGTGTGTATTAGACATCGACAATATATTTAACAATATTTAGATAAGACATAATTCCTGATAAAAGCTTGCTTAATGAGATAAGGAAAATACACATCAAATTATTAAAGAGAATTAATCAGGTACTAAACTATAGTGGAAATTCTACTCTACATAATCTCCATGTGTGTTGTGCCCACTACCCTTTCCTAGTGGAGTTACTCAAAACTGGTATTTTGTCCATAATTTACTGTTCTTTATGTTCTGATGAGACTGCTTATATTCAAGTAATGTTGGGGGGGGGGGGCATGATGGCTCACGCCAAGGCAGGTGGATTGCCTGAGCTCACCAGTTGTAGACCAGCCCAAGCAAGAGTGTGGCCCTATCTCTAAAAAAAAAAAAAAAAATAGCTGGGCATTGTGACAGGTGCCTGTTGTCCCAGTTACTCAGGAGGCTGATGCAAGAGAATCATTTGAGCTTAAGAATTTGAAGTTGCTGTGAGCTGTGACACCGTGGCACTCTCCTGAGGATGACAAACTGAAATTCTATCACAAAAAAATAAAAAAACAAACATAACATTGGACCACAAGGCAAGCAGTTTTACAGAAGTCTGATTTCTACAGAAGTATAAGGCATAGCTAAAAGATAGCCAACCATTGTTTTATCACCTGCCTTCTTGCAATTGTTCACTGCTAAGGGTCGTGTATCCCTGACTGGTGTAAGGTTTGAAAGTTTCCTAATTGCTTCTATAGAAAACATTGCTATTTTAAAGCCTAAAACTGGTCTTTGAGGTATTTTCCAGATTCATTACTAGGAGGAACCAAGTGATGCAATTGGATGAGAAGCCATGCATGGAAATTGCAATCCTCTACCCAGGAACTGTCTCACTGCTAAATGAATGGGACCAGAATGTTGGGACCATTTCTGCTTCCCAACCATATGAATTCATCCTCAGCCAATCAGCAGACCTAATTCACTAGCCTTTTGTCCACTAGCTTCCTGCCCTTCCTGGCCTACAACTGATTGGGCTAGAAACCTTTACCCGAGCCAAAGCCTTCAGACTAAAATGAAAGATCTGCGTAAGATCAGCAAGTTATGAAGTAGCCTGGTATGAACTCTGCACCAGAGAGTATTTTATATTGAATAGGGTGAGGCAGAATGACCTTCTTTCTTTAGGGATCTTTGGTTAGAAACTAAATGGGAAAATTCTGGAAGTTATAACAGCAACAGAAGCAGAGAAACAGAAAGAAAAGTTATTTAGACAACAAGATGACTAGAGTTTTGATTGATTATAATCTGCAAACACTCCTGATACAAGCAATTAGAATTAGTAGAAATGTTAGATAAACATAGTGAGCATTGTCTTAAACAGAAAGTAAAAGAAATTAAAAGGATTAATATGAAGAGTGTGATCTGGAATTTAGAGTTGAGTTATGGCTTTAGGGCTGGAGGATTGGGGTGCTAAATTTGTAATATCTTCGGGAATTCAGAGACTCAGAGTTTAATCCCCATGGAAAATTTTATGGACTAAAAGTTTGTGTGTGCCCCAAATTCATTTGTTAAAATTCTAATGCGGTCTTTAGGGAAGTAATCAGTTAATGAGGATGAAGCCTTTATGAATGAGATTAATCCCCCTCTATAAGAAGAGATACAAGAGCATGCTTCTCTGATACCTGTACAGAAAACTTACACACTACAAAGGGTGAGGAAGGAAAACCAGGAAGAATCTGTCCATAAGCATAGAGGTGAAAAATATGCTAGTATTTTACAGTCTGGACTCTGATTGAAAAATAAAAGTCTATTCTGAGAATTTTTAAACTTTGGGCTTCAAATGTGTACTCACTCTAAGTTTAGCAATCCTCTAAGCTGATATATCAAAATCAAAATTGATACCAGGGCAATCACAAACCTAGAGGATGTTGCAGAATAAATTCAATATCTTTCTGGAGCAACACTATTATTCTAAGAAATAGAGTTTGCAATCTAAAATTAAAAACAAATAAACAAAAAACTCAAGAAATTAGATGTCTGGAGGGAAAGAAAGGCCACATGAAGAAATATGCAGATAAGAAATTTGAAAAACATGTTAAGATTAAAAAGTTTGATTAAGGATTTCAGAAGGAATCACATATCCCCTATAAATACAAAAAAAAATTATGTACCTATAATAATTAAGGTAATAAAAAATTTAAAAGATAGAATTTCAGAAGGAGAGGGTAGAGAGAATTGGAAGAAAATATAAAAAGAGATAGTGAATAAGAAACGTCTGTAACTATTGAAAAATATGAATCCTCAGACCTGGAAAGCATCAATAGTCTGAGCTTTATAAAATATTGGGTAAATTTCCATATTTTAGATAAATTGTGGAATCCCCAAAAAAGAAAATGAGAAGAGCTTGTAAAAGAATATGCAACTTTGCAAGGGAATGACAATTAAGTGTAGCGTATTTCTCATTGCAGTAATTTACACCAGAAAACAATGACACGTCATTAAATATGGATAGAACATGACTGTAACTGATACACTGAATTATATATTTAGCACATTATCATAAAATAACATGAGAAATAAAGATATTTTTGGACATGGAAAGACTGTTGATATCAGTAGAACTTAATAAAAGATTAACTGAAGAATGAACTTCAGGAAGAGGAAAATTAAACCACAAAGTAAGTAAAGTTAAAAGAGTAAACAAAAATGTCAGAAATATATGTCTGGATAGAAACACACCATCTTGTGTTAAAAAATAGCATAGACAAAAATTATAATAGGTACTGATAATAATATCTAATTTAGGAGGTATGTAAAAAGGAAAAATTAAGATAGCAGGAATATAGTCTATGGGATTATGTTTTCAGAAAGGTTATGCATTTCACCTAAAACTACCTACCTAGCCCATCTCACACCACAATTTAAACCTCTCTCAGTCTCCTTGGCATCAGGATTTATGTTTCTCTTTGCCACCCGGAAAACAGCACCATTTCAACATAACTGGAAAACAAAAATTTACAATTTTAAACTAGAATGTATACTAAGTTCCCCAAACCATGTTATAAAGTGAAAATGAGGAACATTATGGGGTTAGACATCAGAAGGTACTTCAAAGGAAAACAAGATGGTTTAGAGGGGAAGGCTCAGCGTGGAGGTGGAATGCATAACATTGCACGTGCTGGTCTGACTGTGGTGGATGTGAGGGAGTAGTGTCAAATGAGATTGATTAGAGAAAAGGAAACCACAGTGTGAGAACCCCAAACCTTAAGCAAGGGGTATGACACTCCATTCATGGGACACTCCTCTTAAGTACCAGCTATGCCACTGTTGATTCAGCTGGGGCTGCAGGTTTGGGGTGTTTGGTAGGCTGTTTTTAATATGGATCCCAATGATCATGTTTCCTGGTATTCACCCCCCTGTACACTCCCTTGTGCCAAATCCTTCTGTGTGAGCTGGATCTATTGACTTCTTTCCAACAATCAGGAAGTGGTAAAAGTGACAGGATGTCACTTCTGAGTTTCGAAAGGCTTAACTTGTTCCTGCTTGTTTGTTCTCTCTCTTTCTCTCTTCTGCTGATGAAACCGGCTGTCATATTGGGACCCTCTCTGTGGAGATGCCCATGGAGCAAGATCAATAGTCAGCATTGACATTCTCAGTCCAACAAATAGCAAAGTGGCAAATTCTGCCAACCACATCATGAGTGAGTTTAAAAACGGACAATCCCATAGTCAAGCTTTGAAATGAATGCAGCCCTGGCTGACACCTGAGTTGCACCCTCAAGAGAAGCCTAGAGAAGCACCCAGCTAAGTAGGGCCTTCTGATCCATGACTCATAGACAGTGTGAAAATACAAATGTTTATCATTTTAAGCTTTGGGAGTGATTTTTTTGCACAATGAGACATAATTAATAGAAGGTAAATCACTGTTTTTGGGAGAAATTAATTTTTTTTTTTAGTCTCTCTCCATTATGCTAACAGAGATTGACATTCCTTATGGAATAGTCAATGTGTCTACGAATGAAAATCACCTGTAATTTGGAGGACAGAGGATAGGAAGTAGCAGGGCCGGAAGCAACGGAGTATAAAAGCGCAACACAGAAGAGTAAGTCAGGCCGTCTTACATTTCTGGAAGTGCAGTTCCAAAGCAGAATAGTTCTAATTATCTTCTCTTCCTTCTTCATATACTCTTATATTTACTGTTTCACACATTGTGGACATTTTTATTTGTTAGTGTTTCCCTTGTTCTGCTTGTTGTCCTGATTTCATATTTGGTCGCCAACCCCTTTTTTATTTTGGGTGGCTCTCCATTGTTTAGACTACTTGGTCTGTTAAGGGACACTGATGTATTTCTTTCAGTGATTAAGATTATGTATTATCAATGCAGATGGAGGTTTTTGAACAATAACAATAAATGTTACTTTACGAGAAATAGTAACCATGAAAAAAAAAAACAAAAAAAAACAATACCACCAAATGCCAGATATAATAAGGATGGAGTTTAAAACAACTGTATAACCTACAGACATACACATCATAGTGTTATAAATAATAAGTAATCTGAGGATATGGTAAAAATAAAATGCAGACAATAATAACAAAATAGACAAATTACAAGACTGATAAAGTATGAAGACTAAATTTATACCTACAGAAGTAAATTAACTTGGAATACTGACTTTCTAAATGTCAAAGGCCTAAATGGACTTCATTCATTAAGGAAGGATCAATTGACTTGACGAAAAATACAGGATGTTATATGCCAAAAATGACTAGGCTTTTTGTTTGATTATTTATTCTTACTTTTTGGTTTTTAAAGAATAGACACTTTACTACTATATAAAATGACTCTTTTTAGGACATAAAGACTCTTTAGTACTAAAAATATTTCTTAGTACTAACCTTGAATTAGTTCTATGCTTTGAGATATTATTTTAAAATGAAAAGCTCAGAGTATGATGCTCTAAATATATTGTCTAACAGAACACAACGTCTCCTTCAATGGTATTGAGACCTCTTAATTCACTGTGAGCAATAAAGAATGTCCCATCCTCAGTCCCATAGATTACATTTGTAAAGTGTAAGTGGTTTAAAAATGACTGTTTTTAGAACATTATATTTGAAACCAAATTTAAATTTAATTTTTTGACATTAATGGCCTATATCTTGAGACCTTTTAGATGGACAACCTTCCTTGCTTATAGGCCCCAAGTGAAGGACCAAGTATACTTATTTATTAGGATATTCCATGTGATTTCTGTCTACTGTCTCTCTTTCTCTTTCCCTTTCCTTCCCTCCTTCCTTTCTTCCATCCAACCTCCTTCCATATTTTCTCCCTCCTTTCTTTACTCTTATTTTTTCACCTTTCTTTCTTAAATAGAGCTTCTTTCTTTATGCTAAGGAAAGCCAAAAGCCGCATATTCTTTGCATCAAATAGAGCCCAAAATATAAATTTTGAGGTAACCAGAGTATTTCTGTTTTCTCAGGCTTTCAGAGCCATTTTTGCACTAATATCCAAAACATGAACACATAATAAAAGTTGTTTATTTTTTATTATTGCATTTAATTGAAAGTATTAGATTTTTCTCATTTAATTGCAAAAATTAGACTTTTTCTCTCTTGTATTGAAGATACTTAAAGAATGAATATAGTTTACTGGCTATTGTTCATTGCCATCACCTATTTGTACTTTGGGATGCTTCTGGGATTTTTAAGAAAAATGCTGCCACCATTACAAAGGTCTCAGAGAAGGAGCCAGGGCAGGGAGCCCTCCTTCCCTCACTATGTCATCCCGTCTCTTAATCTCCATAGAAAAACTTTGAATGAAACTTATTTGGAAACAGTTCTAGATTTATAGAAGAGTTTCAAAGATAACACAAGGAGTGCCTGCATATTCTTTACCAAGTTTCCTCTAATTTAACACTTCCCCCAACCATGGGAAATCTCCATAATTTTGAAACAAGAAAGACTGACCAGATTTGATGTGAATATGTTCACAGACTAATTGAACAAGTGGTTATGAAGTGCCACTGTCCTAGATACTGGAGACAGAGTGAGAGATAAGAATTCCTTCCTGCCTTGCAGAGTTTACATTTTCATTTCTCCCATCTCCCTATTACTATAGGCACTCTATATAATGTCTGTGCTTGTTGAGCCACTTTATTACACTTAATATTCCCCAAATGTCATTCTTCTTCAACTTTTACTAACACTATTGGTACAAGCTGTGTGTGTTATTTAGTAATGAATACCTTATTTTCTCAATTCTTGTTTTTTACATTGTTTTGCTTTTACTTGTGTGTTTAAAATATATTAAGATGAGTCCAGTTTTGTAGAAAGTTGAGCTTAACTTTTGCCACCTAATGCCTATGACAACATTGTCCTCTTATCAAAATCAAAATTTATTTTGAGTGATACAGTTAAGGCTGGTTATGAGAGTCAAATTCAGAAATTTGTGTATTGTGACCTTATATCTCTTTTTGATTGATGTTTGTGCTTTTCTGGTGCAAGTATTATTAATACAACTATTACACATCATCAGCTACTGGAGCCCATTCTATCAATCATTACTTACAACGTTTTTTAAAGTTTAAAATACTTGTGGTTACATAAAAATTCTTTGGATGATTTTATTACGCCAGTAATGAGAAAATGACTCCTTTCCAGGTCTCATAGATTTTTTTGAATGGTTTCTGCTAATAAGTGAAACAAGATATAATTAGGGACAATCTCAAATATTTCCCATTAATTACTCCTATCAGTTGAGTGACTTAATACTTCAAAAACAGTAATGGTAAATAGAGTTGACCTAAGTTGGTACCTCTGCCTAGTGTTAGAAATTGTATTATATAATTGTAGATGAGGAGACATCCTTTCAACCAAAGGAAGTCATAGTAGTCTTGTCAAAAGACTCTATTCTTTAACAATTTTCTGACTGCAGTCCTGAAGTCTTGCCTCAATTCTTGCATCTGAAGGATTATTGCCATCTCTTGGTTGTCATTCTCCCTTTCTGTGCATCAAAGTAGTACAGAGAGGCTCAAGCAAGTAAGAGTGTACCCACATGAAAATTAAGGCAGAGGAAAATGTTCAGGTTTCACATGAGATCAGAAAACAAATGTTCAGGGATTTAAAAATAGAATCATGGCATACAGCCATGATGATGTTGCATATGGCCCATTATGGGAGGTATCTTGTGTTCTTTGGTCAAGCATATGCATTTAGTTCTTGCAAACTTTCAAGAAGACAGCACTATGATAGAAAATTGGGTAGGGCAAAGACTTGGCTCATCAGATCGTAATCTGAAATCCCTGTGATGACATTTCCAGTATCTGTGATTCTCTGAATGAATAATTCATTTGTGACAATGCTCAATAAACTTGCTAGTAGAGATTCAAATTTCCCATGTTACTGAAGTTCTTTTCTTGGGCTGTTAAAACCTCTTTGTTCTTTTTGTACTTTTATTGACATGAAAGTCTTTTCTTTATTTTAATGTGTATCCTATTGCCTTGGGTCTTGCAAATTATAAGTTGGGTTTTGGTAGTACTAAACATTAACTATACACTTGCAGAGCATTTTTAATAGGGGTGCAGTGGGTTTGGAGGAAAGTTGCTTTTTCCTTCTTCATTGCAGTAATGGAGAGAGATTTGTGGTTATGAGTGCATATTCAATAAAAGTGTGTGGAAGCGGAGATAAAGAGTGGGTGTGAAAGGGAATGAGTGAGCGAGAGATTTTTGAACATAAATAACTATGAATACCAAACACAATGTATATAATTGAAACTTATGTCTGAAAAAATGTATCAGAAAATTTGCTTTTTCAAAATCTTAAATTCAGATTAGTCTGATACACAGAATTGCTTGAAACCTCTACTCTTTGTTCCTTTTTGCCTGTGTGTTTCTTAACCTTATAGATACCTCAAAAAGAGACTTTTAAAAATAAATCCATTAGGTAAAGTGATACCTAGAGTTTCAGGAAAATCTCATTGTCAAATGAGAATTAAAATTGGAATTCGGCTCCTACATCGGCACAGGGGAAATTGACCTCCCAACCTCTTGGTGCGGGGAACCAGGAACATCAACACAACTGAGCGAGACAGCCCACCCCCTGCTTCCATTTGTTCAGCATCTCACACATTTACATGACCGAAACCTTGGGATGAACGCCAGCAATGTCATCCCTGTTCCTGTAAATTTTATAAATATTCCAATTTCTGTTTTTTTTTTTTTAAACTGTTTATGATATTAAGTGAAACAAGGTGCTAATTAAAAAGAGAGAGAGAAAATGAAAATCTTCCATTGTTATTGCTAAACCACAGACCAAAACAGCAGGAATGTGTACACTAAAACTTAAAGATGAAAGAAAGAAAAGATGTAAGAGTCAAGTAGCGTTCCCAGCTGGCTGGAACATTTCCTTGCAGTGCCAGCAGGTTTGAATTGACAATTATTCATAAAGTATGGGAAATATTAAAAGGAAGAAATTGACCCTCTTAGGTCTTCCAGACATAATAATAAAAATATAATTATCAGCTCTCCAAAATATCCTTCACTTATAGATCTCATGATATTTACCTAATATTGTAAAATCAAAATTCATACTACTTCTGATTTGAGGGAGAGGATGACTATTTTATAGATTGAAAAATTGCTTTTCAGAAACTCTAAGCATCTTGGTCACACTCGAATTATGGTTAAAAATAGAAATAGATTTCGTTGCCTTCTTTCTATGTCTAAATAAGACTTATAAAACCTGAAATTAAAGTATAAAGTAAAACAAGAATTTTCTTTAATCTAATGGTGCAAAATTACCAATGTTGAATTCAGAGAAGGTACTATTTCTCCTCCTTTACTGAATTGACTGAATGTTTTTACATAGCATGAATATTTGCCATTTATGCCCAATCTTTCTGAAAGTTATTGAATATCAGCAAACCCTTTGACATTTCTGGTTTTGCTGGGTAAGTATCCAGCTTTTTACTTTACTTTGATCACTTTACAATTCACTTCTTACCTGCTCTGAGCCATTTTTCTTTCCTACGGAAGTGCTAATGGGAGAAAAATGCCTCCAAACAGGATTCAGAGAGGTTGAAGGAAAAAAACATTAAAAAAAAAAAGAGAGAGAGAAAATCAGCTTTACAGATGTTAATTAGTTCGTATTTGCTATAATTGCTAGAAATTCATGTCATTTTATTTGATATGAAAAAATTATTCAGTGTATGCTTAGTGAAGTTAGTTGCATTATTAATACGACACATATTTCTTCTATGTACAAGTAGATTGGAGTATCAGTAATAACAATCATGGTAAAATCAACAATAGTGATTTTTAGGTCAATTTACAGCCTTTACTTTGTGCGAAGCTCAGTGGTAAGCACTTCAGTGTTCTCATTGCACCATTTTCTTTTATCCATACCCAGGAGGCAGTTGCAATTGCTAAGCTGCCTTTGTTCATTACTAACTCTAACATATATTAGCTCTCATGCCTGAGATGAATTACTAAAACTTGAGATGCCTCAGGTTTCTTGTCCACAAAGTCCGGGTGATGAAAGGGTTATGGTGAGGATTCAATGACGAATACATAGGAGACCCTTAGAAGAGTGTATACTACGTGGTAAAGGACTCAGTGTATGTTAACTACGATACAAGTTAGGGTGCTAAAGTCGCTTGCTCGTCCACTCAGGAAACAGAAGAGGCAAGGTTTAAAGCTGTTCTTTTCCAACTTTAAATTCTGGGCTATTTGGTACTATTCCACTAATAACACATTTAATTCTGATGGTTGGTAACCCCCAATAAAGTTTGAGTTTAAGAACATAGAGGGTAACTTTTGTATCTTTATGTTCCTAGGCCTCAGTGTGGTGTATAGCTACTAGGCTGCACTACTTAATTCAATTTAAAATAAACAGGCTATATTTGTTGTTTAACTGAGAAAGGACATACTATTCATCAAAAGAGAAAAGGTTTCATAGCTATTATTCCCATTTTCTGTTTCTCTTTCTGTAAGAGGCATGATTATATACCTGCTGACAACTACATTAAATCCAAGTATAGAGGTAGGAAGAATTAACTCACCTTCATGCCATTAGATGTACACCAGTATCCTAATTCAGTGCCAGAAATGTCACACAGGTAATTGTTAACTAATTCTTCCACACAGAGAACCTCAATGTTAATTTCATATGATAATCTTTTGCATGGATTATATGAAAGTAAAATTATGCTGTTAATTCTTGATATCAGTCTTTACATTTTTCACCTATAAAGACTTTACGTATTGGCTGAAGTAAACAAGGAAGGTAGGAATTTATGAAAATACTGAAACATTTATTATTCTAATTCCATTTTATGAGGAAATCTAAGAAACCAAGCTCTTATCTTCCACCAGTCAAGACTATATATTAATCTTCTTGGAGAGATGAGTATTTCATTGATCAACAGAGACATTTCTACAAACTCTCTCAGATATTTGGTTCAATTCCAACTTTCAGGTAATAATCATTTGGATCTAACCTATAATTTCCATTTTCATGTTCCATGGAAGGCAAATGAATGTTGCCCGAATGACCTTTTGTATTTGAACATTCATTAAAAATAGATCATTAACAAAAATCCATACTTCTCATCTGGGTGCATCACGTAATGTATTTTGTTTTAGAACTGTGATATTTTAAAATAAAATGTCCACTTTTTAGTGACAGTAGTGAAAGAATCTGGCAAAAACAACAATAACAAACCAGTAGTAGAGAAATTGATAAGGAAGGAAGAATAATAACTGGGAATGAAAATTAAGTGGTCAACAAATAAATTTTTTTGAGTGTGATAATGGTCTTTTGTGCAATTCATGGGAGCAAATTATTGTTAATGTAGAAGAAGAACATCCACTAGGAAAACCGGAAGTGGCTACATTCCCCATAGAGGGACACGAATTGCTCCCAAAATGTGTGGTAATGGTTGGCTGAAATCACTTCTCTATGTTACATGACTTGAGTTGCTATTGCCATTTGTTATTGCTAGAAAGTAAGATTTTGCAACATTTCACAATCATAATGCTCATTTTAAATTACTTACAATTATTTTCTAACAGATATGCATTTGTTTTTAACATGCTTCTTTGGCCTGACATAGAAATAGGTGAGATTTCATAGACAACCTTGGCTTTCTGAGATTGGCTATGTCAATGGAAAAAGTAGAAAAAGTGAGGATATCTGTGTTTTGCCTATGTTTCTGTCACCAAATAGGATCCTCAACATTTCACTCCTTCCTTTATTACTTTTTTGGTCTTATTTTTTTATCTATAAAATTATAGAGTTGGACTAGGTTACTCTTTGGGCCTCTCCAAAAAATACTGTAATGTGTACAGAGAGTAATTCAAATATTCTCAGCCTTGTCCCACAAGGTAAAACAAAACTTTTTAAATGTAGTTTCCATGTTGTTACTATCACAGTGTTAAACTGTATAACCACAAATGAATGATTCCTCATTCCTTGAATTTGTCCACTACTTTGCCTCTGATCATCTTTGCTTATGCTGTGCCATTGAACTTAAGAAAACTTTTCTGTAGATAACTGTAGAATTCATATTTGTTGCTTAATATGTGGGTCAAATGCATTCTCTTTTAAACTCTAGCATTTGAAATTTTTTTTTTTTTTTTTCATTTAATAGACCATGAAGAGTGCCTTGGGGACTCCTACAGCTATCTTGGTATCTCCAGGAAAAATCTAGAGGACTTTAGGACATAGAGACCCAAATCAAACAAGAAGTCCACATACAAACAAAGCCCTTTAAGGACACACTAAGGAACATGAGATGATTTGAGAGCTCAGCAATTAGCCTCTTCAGACATTGTGGTAGTCACCTGAAGGGACTCGTGTAATCGTGTAAAATGACGCCTGCTCAGCATCTGTAGGCCTCAATTGGCCCCTTTATACATTTCATTCTGCTTTACAATGAATGATATCACTTGTGAGTAATACATTCTTCTCACCCTTGCTGGTACCTGCTCTGGTCACAAAAAGCTTTATACAGAAGATGCCCTCATTATAACAACCATTGCTATTGTGAGATTGTCATGGGGATTCACGAGCTTATCTGTATTGTGGATGGCTGCTAAACTTGTCAGTGGGTGAACAAAAAGGAAGTACAGTCTTGAAAGAAATTATTCCTGGCTATATTATTTTCTTGATTTCATGAAAAATGCAGGAGTTAGTGAAGAGTTGAGTGAAACGATACAGCAGTCAGAGTTTAGCTGTTTTCTCCTTATTTTCACTTGCCTGAAATCACAAATCCTGCTAACCTCAGGCCATGCGTGCAGATATCTGAGGGTCTGAAATGTGCAAGGTGTCCTTGTGCTATAGATGCAAACGTCCAGGTCCTGTGTCTCTTATTCTGTGTTTCACGGAAAGGATCATTTTGCTCCCTTTGCTGTCTTGCATACGAAAGAATCTCAATAAATACTTGGTAAATAAGCAGGTATTGGGGCTTCTCCCTGTCAAGTATTGAAAGCTCAATGGGATGCTCAAATAAATCCTCCCACTACTTGCTTTCACAATTAAACTATTTCTAATTATGTTGTAAATATGTATTACTACATAGTTCTTAGGGCTCGCTGGGTCCACACAGGGACCTGGAGAGCTTTGAACACCACTGATGACGGGGTCCCTGCCAGCTGCAGAGATTCTGTGTTAGTTGATCTGAACTTCAGCCTGAGCATCACTGTTGTTGTTGTTTTCAATCTTCCCAGAGGACTCATGGTCAGTCAGGACTGAGAACCAATGAAGAAGAGCAGCAATAGAAATACTTCTAGGATAAATGAACAAAGAAATTTAATACTATGAAGTACTTATGGTCAAAACCCTGTAGAGAACCAAAAGTCAGTAAAGCCCAAAAAAACTTGTAATCGGGGACATACATTGGACATTATTCATTACACAGAATCTAATTGTCTACTTTTACCTTATTGGATCGTGAGTTAAAGAGATACAGACTAGGCTGTTTTTCATCTTTTAGTGACTATTTTAAGGCTATTGTCTGCCATCTGGTGAAGCATACAAAGTTTCTTCAATGAAATGGAGGTGGGAAACACCCAAGTATTTACTCACTCCCCTACCAAGAAATTTACGTAAAAAGAGTCAGACAGCCACCTCTCAGACCCCAAATGTCAAGCTTGTAAAAATAGTATTCTTGGGAGTTATATTTGATCATTTGTTAAATATGGGGATATAAAATGTAGAAATTTATGTGTAATGCTTCAAATCCCTAATCTGGTTTAAAAGGTCAGTTGAAGCCTAAAAGGACTTGACATTTAACTTTAAAAGTCTGACTTTTGGACTTAAGACTTAACAACATTTCAGCCTGAATGACCCGAAGGATAAATACAAAGCTGGTTTCAATTGAACTATTTAGAAAGCAGGGGATCTTCTAATTTGTAAGATAGCATTCAGAGAGCTTTTTCCATTAAGGACTCAATCGACTGAAAAATGATTTCCTTGGGTATTCCACAATCTTTCAATGCTTGTGTAAATTTTACTCAGGAGGTGGGCGGTGTGGGAGGCTCAAGATATAAAACACCATGTACAAAGGAAGAAAGCCGTCTTATGAGCCACGGAAAACTGGCGCTCACCTGTAAGCAATGCACACTGCCTCTGGTTACCAGCTTCTCCCTCAGGTGAAACACTATTAACACACCAGATATTCATTACAGTTTCATTTCTTGAGGTGAATTCAATGGCTTTTTCAAATGATCATTACCATCAATTAATATTTATTGAGCACCCACTGGGTATGTATTACAGAAAGGCTAGTAGGCTATTAGACAACAAATGTCTTAACTGTAAATTATATTTTATGCACTTTTATTATCTTTTCATAGGACCAAAGACTGTCTGTACCGTTTGTGTGTTTTGTGCTGAAATGTCACTCATGTGAAAACAACCAAGAATTAGAATTGGAATTCTATAAACACAATTTGTGTGTAGGTATAAAGCATAAAACTTAAGTCGAGATTTATCGGGACAATGGTAGTTGTATTATATCATTTAAAATAAATTTCTTTTTTTTAACTTCATTGATAAATGCAGCAAATTTGTCTCTTAACAAATGAAAATGTAGAGATAATGAACCAAATAATGATGAACTATTTCCTATGTTCAGAAGATTGCCTTTTATAATGTACAAATAAAATTCTTTTGAAGGGTCGAGATTTCTCTTATCTACAAAGGCCACATCAAATTGGAGATGCCCTGAGAATATTTCTGATGATTATCCAAATACAGATCAGACCTATTGATATATTTCAGTTTTATTCAGAGATACTTCTAGGTTAGATTCTAAAACTAAATAAACCTTTCTTCTTTCTTAGCAGTATGTCCCTGTCTGGATTAAAGAGTCTAGGGTGGTCAGGATCACAGGAAGCTTGCTCACATCTCATAAGATGATAGAATTTTTATACTTTTGTTAGTATCATTCTTTTAGTAACTCATTTAATGGCTATTTATTGAGAGTAGACTAGATAAATCTCCGTGATGATCTCTGTGGGAATTCAAAGAACTCAAATATCTGTTGTAACTTTAGTGTGATCTCCTAAATTATCAGGCTTTATAATTTCCACGTTATTTTTGTATTTTTAAACTCTATTAATCTGGCATCTGTTTATGTAAAAAATAGATTACAGACATCTATAATCTTTCTTAAAGATTTAATCTATTATAGACATCTATAATCTTATAAAATTTAATCTATTATAGACATCTATAATCTTTCAAGTGTGGGAACTTCTAACTATTCCTTTTTAGAAAAGACAAATTATGAAGGCTTGAGCTAGCCATTGTGAGACTGTCCTAAATTTTCATGTTTAAATGTTCTTTTTTCAGTTGTTTAATACAAAGGGGTAAGAGTGAAGCTGAACAAAACTCTGCTTTCTCTAGACGCCAAAGACACCACCATGAATGGTGTTGCAAAATTCACGATCCTTTCCAAGGGCCCATGCAATAAGAATTGAGGTGTCTAAGAGTGGAGGAAATTCCTAGTCTGGTGTCTTTAGTGGGAAGACATAGTTCAGTAACATGTATACAAGGAGCTTTCAATCCAGTTGTGGGGATGGAAGGAAGAGCAGCAGATGTGTATAAGTGCTGCGTCCTCATCTCATTCACAGCTTTGAAGATGGGAGTCAAAGTGATAAAGGAAAGTTCAGGTTGGTAAATACTATGTAAGTCCCTAAGAAAGGAATTGGACCACAGCATATCGAATTCTATTTTTATTTTATTTATTGATTTTTTTGCAGTTTTTTTTTTTTTTTTTTTTTTGGCTAGGGCTGGGTTTGAACCCACCACTTCTGGCATATGGGGCTGGTGCCCTACTCCTTTGAGCCACAGGTGCTGCCCTCGGATTGTATTTTAAAAAAATAATTATGTCAAAAATCAGTCAATTGGGGTAACAGAAATAAAGTCATTTTAATAGAACATTATCACAGGATCAATGTCTCTTACTTTGAAAAAAATAACCATTTCCCCTTCACTTCGACACTTATTTTTGATAAATGCTTCAGCTGTACCTCAGTATTAATTTCTCAGTCAGGTACTGTTATGCTGTGACAACCTTCTATTCCATTGTCATTATGTCAGGTTATTGAAAAGGATAATAGGTAGATGTATTTGCCTTTAGACTGTTAAAAAATAAAATGGCATTCTCATTCCTTATTTATCTACAGTACATCTTAATTTCAGAGAATAGTTCTAGTGATAATTACTAGATTTTTTACATTTGTAAAAAACTAGAGCATATGTTAATAATAGTACAATTTTATATTTATGAATTATTTTCTTCTACAAATATAGACATTTAGTAATCATGTAAACAGTAAACAGTAAGATTGCCCTGTTTATGAAAATTTGAAGACAACTTGTTATGCCTTTGAGTAATCTGGTCAATTCTCTCCTAACTAAATATTATAAAGAGATGCTAAAAACTTGCTTTGCAGTGAATTTATGTTCATCTGTGGTCTATGGTTTCCATGTAATAAAGTTCTCCTGTTTCTAACATTTTCAACAAAGAGCAGTACCAAGACAGTATAACCCTTAAGTTAGTATTTAGTATCTATCTAAAAGTCGTTGAAATCAAGCAAACTAAATATTGTACTTGAGGGATGTTACAACTGTTAACAACATACAATTTATGTTGGGATTGTTTTTCTATTGTGTAGTTTAGGAAAATGATCAAGAATGGCATGGAGTTATGCTGTCAAAATCTATCCATCTTATAAAAACAACTTAAAACAAGAAAGAAGAAAATTGCTTACTCATTAGATTGACAAAAATTTTAAAGTCAGACAATAATAAATTATGATGAAAATATTGGGAAGTAGAAACTAAGATATATGTATGGAATTTAAATTTAAGGAGCATTTTGGAGAATAATCTGGCAGCGAATAATACAAGGTATCCATAAAGTTCATGGGCAATTTAAAATTGTTGTCTGTTTTAAATTGCACATAAAGTTTATGGATGCCCTGTATATTAATGATATGCATACTGTCAAAAACTCTATCAGGCTAAGATAAATTAGCTAGATTTACACATTTCCATATTAATAGATTTAAAATAATGTGTATAAAAACAAGTTGCAGAAGCGTAAGAATAGAAATTATTAGTAATAGAAACCATTACTCAGCTGTTTTTTTAAAAGCATTCAAAATAGCGCATGCCAAATATTGTTTATGGGTATATATTTTTAAAAATAGCCTGGAATGGTTCATACTTTGTATGATTCATCTTAATTTCAGAAAAAAATGATTAGTACTCAAGAGAAAGAAGAGATTGTGACTGGTGAGGATAAAGGAGTTTCAACCGCATTTTAATGTTTATTTAGTAAAGAAAAAAATGGTCAAAGAAATAAGAAAAATATTAACTTATAATTCTTGATAGTAAAGGCATGAGTGTTTATTAAATTACTTCCTACATTTTCATTTATGTTTTAAATATTGTTAATAATAAAAGTAACCTACTGAAATGTGCAACTTGCCTCTTTTTTTAAATGCATCTAACACCAGTGCATTTTCTAGGTTGAAATATCTTGTATTAGTGAACATACATCGAACAACTGCACTTCTCCAACCATAGGGCTACATTCTAGATATTCAAAGTCAATAAGATGTCCTTAGTCCCTTACAGCTAGTTAATGAATTACATAAAAAACCTTTACCATTCTTTAGCATTCTTCCAGTGCCTCAGAGCAGTAGTTTAACTTGGTTAAGAAGAACCCCTCCATCTACTAAAAATATCTTCCTTCTCTCTTTATATCTTTGCTAATTTAATTTGGGATACAGCGAACACTACTCAGGTGATGGGTACACCAAAACCTCAGACTCCACTACTATTGGATACAAATATGTAATGGAATTCAACTTGTACCCCCGAATGAAATTTTTTAAAAAATATTACATTCAGCCTCCACCACTGTGGATACATACAAGTAATGAAATTCAACTTGTACCCTTGAATAGATTAAATTTTTTAAAAAATATGACACTAAAGCTTTGCTAATGACTAGCAGTTACACTAATAGAAAGTTAGGCTCCTCTTTGGTTAGAGTACGTTTGAACATTGCAGCCTCAGGGCCCTGAAGCAGAGTTTTCTAGGCTTCTGGGGTTCAAACCTCAGGAAAAGCTTCAAAACATGTAGAACACTTTAAACATGACAGTTAAACATGCATTTTGCTCTAATAATTTTACCACCTACTAACACTGTCATTTCATAGAAGAAATGACATTTTAATAAAAAGTATAGGAATTACTTACACATTTTCTCTTTCTCATGCACAGTGTTGATGGGGAAGGGAAGAACAAGCAAGCGCCTCTCAGTCTTATCTCAGTGTAGCCTGGTATCTGCATGGAGCTGTATACAGAGTGCAGGAACCACAAGGAACATTTTGAAAAGAAGTGATTCCAATCTTTCTTACATTTACTTAAAATCATTATATGATTTACCAATCACAGCAGCATTTCTCAAACTACCTTTCCTTTCCCCCCAATTCTGCACACCTTACCCTCTCACTTGGGAGCCTCTTGCCAATTTCCCTTGCACACCTTGCCATTGGTACCTCCCTACTCTACCTCTCTCTTATGTCCAGGATCTTAGGCTCCCTCAGTTCTTTAAAATTTCCCCTCTATTTTCCAGTGACTCAGATACTTCTCAATAGAGGAAAGTCTGGACTAGATCCAGCGATCTAGAATCCTTACCTTTTTCTCTTTTCTTCCTATTTGTGTCCCTTTCTCCTCATTATCATGATTCAACATCACAAAATGCCTGAACATCAGGCCAGCAAGTTCCAAACTCCCCTTATTCTTAGAAGGGGGGGAGGGGGAGCAGGGATGTCGAAGAGTATAAGACATAATTTTCTGTAACTGGGATTGGGATGGGGAAAAATTGGGGAAGGCTGGTAGCATGTTAGTAATAGTTGTCTACATCAAAAAAGAGATGACAGAGATAACAGAAAACAAAGAAGGCATTGGTCTGTTAGGGCGCATGCTTATCATGGCAGAGCATCAGCCAGCTCCATGGGGAAGGTGGTCCTGGATGGGGGCTCCTCTGACACACACATTGGTAAAAGCAGTCAGAGCTGTGGCCGGAGAGATGAGCTTGTTTCCAGCATAAAGATTTTTGCCATCTCTGCATTTAAAAGACAGTACGATGCCTTCCTCACCTTCACCAGTTAAATCAAACTTCAGTTAGGAAAACCATAGCAGTCTGGTCTCTTTGACACATTCCTGGGTGTATCCTGTTCTACAGATGATAAAAATTTCCATGCAAAGCTATAGGATATGGATAATTAATATGCAAAACTATAAAGCAGGTAGTTTTGTTTATGCTGAAGTTTCATTTAAAAATTGAACAGAAAGCTATGGAATATCAGGGGCATAATGGATCACAGATACAGTAGGGAAATAGGTTTCATTAGGTGATACGTGTCAGAGTGTCACGTATCACCAAGATTTTTATCCCTCCTGGGCTTCTGTTGCCTCATACACAAATGAGGGAGTGGGACTGGGTGATTTCTGAGGTCCCTTCAAACACCAGTGTTTAGTGACCAGGCTTTTAATGGTTAGTTTTTTATTATTAAGCACAAAGATGCAGATAAATGGACATGGCTTTAAAGTTGGTCATAGTCCTAACTGCAAATGATGCAAACAATGTTAAAAATAGACGAGAAAAAAATTCCAAAAACCTTCATCTCACCCCTCAAAAATGACAGAATTATACCATCTAAGCTTTACTTCATTCAGCTGTCTTTTTAAAGGGTCCTTCACTAAAGCAACCACTCAAAGGTCTCATCCTTTTTCTTCCAGATGTGGTAGGTTGAGATGCTGTAAGGCACTTCCTCCAGATGTGTTACATTTTCAAGCACTTATTCTGAAAACTTTTTGAAGATAGACTGGTACTACTTTACTCATTGACTCATGTTTAGATTACAGTAACAAATGATGAAGCTGAAACTCGTTCTGAAACAAAATTCCTTTCCCCCCACAATGTAGCACAGAAACTGAGCTGCAGCCTTTGCATTTTTCACCATCTGGCCCACAGTGTGAGATGATATTAGTAGCATGTCAGGGAATTTTTTCCCCCCCTCTCCTTTAAAAAAAAAAAAATGGAAAAGGAAAAAAAATAATCCTAATCTATAGTATGAAGAGTATTAAATGAAACATCTGCCTCGCTGAATGAGTAGATGAACTTTGCAGTCTGCAAGCTGCTGGTGTTTGTCAAGTACATGTTTACATTGCTGACTGCTGTAAATTTTCAAGATGGTGACATGAAATTGGCTTACTAAAATATCTTATTCAAATCTCTTAAAACACATGTTTCATTTTATTTTTTTGTCATTTTTTTCCCTTTAATGTTCTTATTCTTGATGAAAGCATTGCCGATTGAGACAGCGAGAGGTTGCTGAGATTCTAGTCAAGCTGAAGGCCCTGAGTAGTTAGAGAAAAATTACATAATAAAATCTGTCAAGAGCTAGCGCAAAACTCTTGCTAATGTAGAACTATAATCCTAGATGCTCAAAGATATTAATGAGTCATAGAATTTTGGCAAATTCTATGAAAAAAAAAGACAGGAGGATTCATCCAATATTTTAAAGAAAATTTATTTCATTTTATTGATATATAGTAGTTACACATATTTGGGGGGGTCCTTGTGTTATTTTGATACTTTTATGTGACATGAAATGATCAAATCGGGATAATTGGGATATTTTTCAACTCAAACATTTAGTTTTAATTTGTGTTGGAACATTACAAATCTTCTTTTCTAGTTATTTTGTAATACATAATGAATTATTATTCACTATATTTTCCCTAGTGTACCAGCGAATACTAGCGAATTACTCCTTTTATCTAACTTATACTGTCATATCTCTTAACTAATTTCTCTTCATCCCTGTTTCCGTCCCCATTGGGGTAAATACTAGGCTGCCCTGTCCCTCCCTGGGATCCATTTCTCTAGCTCCCACAAGTGAGGGAGAACATGTGATATTTGTCCCTCTGTGCCTGCCTTATCTCACCCAATATAATGACATCCACTTCCATCCATGTTGCTGCAAATGGCAGCATTTCATTCTTTCTATGACTGAATAATATTCCATTGAGTATATATGTCACATTTTTTATACATTTATTCACTGATGGACACTTAGGTTGATTCCAAGAAAGTTGCTTTCTTAAATAATATTTATTGCTGATTATAAACCTTATTAAATTCAGTCCTACTTAGTGAATAAAGATCCAGTAGGACAGTAGTTCTCAAAAATTTTCTAAAATATAATCACTTCAAACAAAATAGAACACAGTCCAATTAAGGACTTGAATCTCATTAAGGAGGTCCTAAGTTTCCAGTTTCTGTCTTTCTGTAATATGAATATTGCATTTTCACTATCAACTCTACTGTCAACACATATTCCAAAAGGAATTTTTTGCTAACTTGTACAATGTTTAGAACCCAGAATTGCTCATCTAGTTTTTCCTCTAGAATGGCTGGTAAAACTATATTAGTTTTGAGTTGGGAGAAGGTTACAATATAAAATCAAAAGAATAAATTAAAAGCACAACTTTAATAATAATATAAATAGAAGTTTTCTCAGACTCATTACACTCTACATCCTTTAATGTTGAGGAGACTGACCTACCAATTAATTTCCAATTAAATATAATTCTCTGCAAAAGACCTTTTAAACAATCAGATGTGTATTCTAGGGTCTGCTGCTGCCATACTCTTCCTGTGTTGCCACTGGACAAGGGGAAGTGTGTCTAATTTCTACTGTGTTAACTTCCTTCATCCTTGTTCCTTTCTTCCTTCCTCCTTTCCTTCTTTCTTTCCTTTTCTCCCTCTCTCTTTCTCTCCCTTCCCTCCTTTCACTTTCCTTTCCTTTATCCTCTCCTTCTATTTTTCTTCCCATTTTCCTTGCTTTCTTCACAGCTCACACTCTCATATTATAGATAGTACAGATAAATAAACAAGCAAGTATAATGTAGAAAATAATTACGAGGGACTGTGGCAGCCCAGAGGATAGGAATTTAATCTAGATGTGGAGATCAGTGAAGGCCTCTAGGAATGAGCAACATTTAAACAGAAACCCCAAAGAGGAATGAAGTAGCCAGTCAAGGGGGTGGAGTGAAAGAGGAAAGGTCCTAGGCAAAGGTATAATTAAAATGGCAAAGTTGAGAAAGAGCATGAATCATTGATAGACCTGCAAGAGGCCGGTGCAGTTACAGCATGTGGTGTAAGTGGAGGAATTGCAAAGGGGTATGTTTGGAGAGCTAGCTAGGGACTGGGTAAATGAAAAGATAAGCTGTGCCATTCAGCTTTTTACAGAGGGAAATTTAAAGCCACTGAGAAGTCTTAATTAGGGGAGTAATAGAATCAGATTTTCAGTATTGGAAACTGTCTTGGTAGTTCCTTCTTGGGAAGAATAATTTAATAAATAAGTAGCAAGACCTAGAAGTAGTGAGAACATCTAGGATGCTATTACAATAATTCACATGGGAAGGAAGGTGGACGTAAAGTTGGAAGAAGTATTGGAGAGAGGAAGAAGGAGCAGTACTGAGCCACATGAAGGGGTCTGTATTTACAGGAATGATTGCATTGGTGCAGGAGAGAAAGGGAGGAAAGAAAGATTTGGAGTCACACTTGCCATGAGCTACTCCAATGTCATTGCTACTTGCATATACCTTGAGTATTGGTTGACTTCTTGAAGGTATGAAAGGCACATCAGAAGCAAGATGTAAAATTAGACTGCACTGCAATGAAAATAAAGACAATGACCAGACTACTCAGACTAAAAGGCCTAAAGACCATGAACCCTTAGGCACTTTTTCCACATTTCACCTGCCTTTTAGGTCCAGCTCTAATGCCATCCTGTATTCTGCTGTTCAGAGCTGACCCACTCTCTCAATCTCAGGTCTAATAATTTCTGGCATGTACTTTGATTATTTATTTATATTTAATTTGGCTATTGTGGCATGTTTGTATTTCCCACATGACTGAGAGGACTCTTGAGAACAGAGATCCTGTCTTTGTATTTCCAACCCCCCAGGAAGCCCCTAGAACAGCGACTTGCACATAATAGATGCTCAGTATATACTTGCTGAATCCAATTTTTCATGTTCTCTTAGACCACATGTTTCTACAGCTGTTTTCCAAAGCAGCTTGCTCTTTGCCTTTTTTTTTTTTTTTTTTTTTTTTTTTTTCATGCAAGAGGCTAACAAGCGGAAAACTAAAATTCAGGACTATGACAGATGCGATGTTGCCAAAGACAATAGCCAGAACAGGATAAATAGTAAACAAACTAAGGGATTTCATCTACTTCCTTGGGTTTAATTTTTTTATATTCTTAAAAAGTGATGCTATTGGCAAACATGAATCTAAGTGATACAATGAAACAGGAGATACAAATTATTTGCCAGTGATTGGAAATTTTTATATATATATATATATATATCTCCACTAGATAGTTTCCTTTCAAGAATTAGGTTTGGTATTTTTTGATTCTTTTGTTTTAAGATGCTACTATTGAAATAATGGCTAGGTCTCTTCTTTTGTATGGAAACACATTAAAACACTATATCCTCTCAACAGTGAACATCAAAGAGAGACAGAATAGCAAAGTAGACTGTTTCTTCCTTAAGTTAACCTGTTGCCAGATTTGATAAGACTGTGTTTCTTCACTTAACCAGTAACTTGTAGAACTGGAAAATATTTTAACTTTTTTATTTTTATTTTTTTGCAGTTTTTGGCCAGCGCTGGGTTTGAACTCACCACCTCTGGTATATGGAGCTGGTACCCTATTCCTTTGAGCCACAGGTGACACCCTGGAAAATATTTTCAAATTAGCCTAAGTGCCTGGTGTTTTCAAGTAGTGTTCCATGTAGGACCATTCTAGGGGACTGCTTTATGAGCACCCAGGGGAAAGGTGAGCTGTGATTGACAGGAAACATCAACCAAAGTATTTTGCTTTAATCTTCTGTTTTTGTTCTCTTGAAAAAATAATTTGGGGATCCAACAAAATCTAAACCTGAAACTGATCTTCTCTTTTATTGCTGAGAATATTGTGGTCTGGAAAGGGTAGCTAAGGATCATGTTAAGAGCGTCTGCTGCAGCAAAATTTAAATACAATTCCAGTACCTATTTTGCCAGGTGTCTTAGTATGTTTGGGCTGCAATAGTAAAACACCATAAACTGAGTGGCGTGTAAGCAATATATCTTTATTTCTCATAGTTTTGGAGGCTGAGAAGTCCAGAATTAAGGCACTACTGCAGATTCAATATCTGGCAAGGGCCTGCTTATGACTCATAGATGACATTTTCTTGCTGTGTCCTCACAGGGTGGACGGGAAAGGCAGCTCTCTGTCCCTTCTTTATAAGGGCACTAATCCCATTCATGAGGGCTGTACCCTGATGACCTAATCACCTCCCAAAGGTCTACTTCCTAATTCATCACATTCGTGATTGGGTTTCAGCACATGAATTTTCAGGGAAACAAACATTTAGATTGGAGCACCAGACAAGAGACGCAGAAAACGTTATTTAATCTCTTGGGGCCTCAAGTTTCTTATCTATATGATGGGTTTCTGAAAGGATTAGAATCCAGCAATGTAAAGAAAGACTTTACCACAGTGACTGGCATAGAGCAAATGTTCAACAAATATATAGATACTGGTAATCGTAGTCATAACAACAGCAGACCTTTAGCCAGAACACAGATCTTTCTATGTTTTTGCCTATGTGCCTCAACAAACAAATAATACCCTCTGTGTTGTAAGCTAGCTCAAGAAAAATAAAGTGAAGAGGTTTATTTAAGGTAAAATGATACTTTTCATTTTCCTTTCAGTATGTGTGTAAGTATATATGCACATACACACAAACACATATACATATGTGTATGTTAAGATAAGGAAATAAAGGGGCTTGGTATTGGGGCTATAAAATATTTAACTCAGCATTCTCAGGAGCAAATGCCTTTGAGTTACTCAAGTAATGCAAATGTCTTTGGTAAATATCTTTGCAGATATATGGGTAGCAGATATAAATACCCTACTCTGAAAAACCTACTATTAGATTGTACCACAGAGTAAAACAAAGTTTGTCTATTAAAAAGAGTTTATATTTTGGTCTCCAGGAAAATGATTTTTACAGTATTAAATAAAATAAAACTTGTAAAAAATGATGAAGAAATCATAGAGGGCTTTTGTCTTTAATTTACTTTACAAGTAATTCTATTCAATTAAGTTTATTACCCCCGCATTCTTCCCATGGCATTACAATTTTACTTAACTATTGGTGAAAATAATTCAAGACTGGACACATTCAGATTGCAGAAGAGTAACTTTGAAAGATTTAGAAACCACAAGATTTATACTTGTTTTTCTTCTGGATTCTGAGTACGACTTTTGTTCATTTTAACTAGAGGTGTCTAATATTTTTGCAAAAGTGGATTAATTTTGGCAGTAGAGTCCTTTAGTAATTTGATCAAGAAATATTCATTTTACCTCAACTTTTTAAGGCTTAGTGATGTTATTTATATAATATTTTAAAGGAGAATATTTCACAGAAATTACCTTAATACTTTGAATGAAATATGTGTAATTTTTCTCTCTCCCAGGGAAGGAAAAAAAAACCACACATATGTTGAGTTTATGTACAGTTAGGAATAAAATTGTTATAATCAGACTTTAATCATATAATTAAGTTTCAATTGGTATGATTAAGTTATTTTTACACAAAATTTAAAGATTCTTTTATGAGGCACCAAAATATTTTTTAAGAGTGTTGTTTTAAAAATACTAATGGCAGTAGCATTTGGCATGTAAAATATATGGCTCGCACTAGAAATTTAAGGTGAAAAGTAAAGATCAATGGTTCTCTGAATTTTTATTTGCTTTCTGATATTGTTTTATCAGTAAGATAAATGACTGAAGTTGCCAAATTAAAACTGGGGTCTGTTTCACTGTTAGCTCTGATTTCAAATGTGCTGATGGGCCCTCATTTCCTCATCTGGTCACTGCATCTATGAAATGGAATTAATATCAATTTTGATGATTTCAGTCACTCTATTGAAAAATTACTTTCAAAAGCTTGGTCAAAATCAGCTATGATAAAGATAAACATTCATGATTGAATTTTGGTTTTGGTGGGAAATTTCACTTATATGTAGAATATAAAAATATTGAATTCATGGCAAGAGAGAGTAGAACAGTGGTTACCAAGGATCAAGTTGAGGGGTGGAGGGAATGGGGATGAGTAACATACAGTACAGTGACTATAGTTGATAAGAATGTACTGTACACTGAAAGTTTGAGAGTGGATTGTAAGTATTCTTTCCCCTAACCCCTCAAATGGTCACTATATAGAGATGTGCATGTTAATTAGCTTTATTGTGGTAGTCATTTTATAATGTATACATATATCACATCATATTGTGTACCTTAAATATATATCATTTTTATTTATCTAGTGTACCTCAATAAAGCGGGGGGAAAATCCAACAGAACAAAAAGTCACACATCCAAGTATTTGAGCACTGTTCGAGTCATTGGGATTTAGCGATTGACAAAAGGACCCTACCTTCAGCATTAAACATCCTGGTAGTAGTAAGAGAAAATGAATAAAGTAGTAGTACCCAGTAATAAGTATCTGAGGAAATATCAAGAGAGATAAAGTGAAGAAGGAGTGACAAACTTCATTCCATGAAACCAAAATTAATTCTAGATGAATTAAATAAATGTTACAAACACAAAGCTGCTAGAAATCTGTAGAACACAGGTAAATACTCTTTTGATTGTTAAATGTGTAATGTATTTTTGTTTTTGAGATGGAGTCTCACTTTGTTGCCTCAGGGTACATTGCCATGGTGTCAGCGTATGGCAACCTGAGACTCCTGGGTTTAAGGGATCCTCCTGTCTCAGCCTCCCTGAGACTATAGACACCCACTACCAGGGCTAGCAAGTCAATCTTTCTTTCTTTCGTTCCTTCCTTTTTTTTTTTTTTTTTTTCCAGTAGAGACAGAGTTTTGCTGTTGCTCTCAAACTCCTGAGCTCAAGTGATCCTTCCATCTTAATCTTAGCTTCCCAGAGTGCTATGATTACAGGCACGAGCCACTGTGCTCAGCCAGAATGCGTAATATCTATTTTTATTTATTTATTTATTTTTTGAGACAGAGTCTACTTTGTCACCTGAGTACAGTGCCTTAGTGTCACAGTTCACTGCAACCTCAATCTCTTGGGCTCAAGCAATCCTTTGCCTCCCAATAGCTGGGACTACAAGTGCCTGCCACACGGCTTGGCTGTTTTTAGAGACCAGGTTTTGCTCTTGCACAAACTAGTCTGGAACTCCTGAGACTAGGCAATACACCTGCCTCAGCCTCCCAGAGTGCTAGAATTACAGGTGTGAGCCACCCCACCTGGCCTCCAAAATGTGTAATATCTTTGAAGTATAAAAACAAATAAAAACTCCAAAAATAAAGATATAAAACACATTATATTATATAAACATTAACAATGTTTCACCACACAAATGTATAAAACTAAAATGCAAATGTAAGAATGGGAAATATTTGCTACCATTATTAAAACAAATAGTATTCAAATATGAAGAATACCCAAGTCAATGAGAAAACTCTTCAGTATAACATAAACAAGCATTAAACTAACCATATGAGACAACTAACTTCCTAATAATCATAATATAAAACTTAAATAACTTCATATAAAAAATTTAAAGTATTTAAATTTTACTGAAAGGCTGCAATGATACGGGGAATTTTATGCAAGGTAGAAGGTAAGAGTCAGTGTTTGTGTCTGACAAAACAAGTGGTATCTGTCAAGAGCCCTAAACAAGCCTATTCTCTTTGGCCCCGCGAAACTACTTAAATAATGTGGATGATATGAAAAATTACACAAAAATATCAGGAGAAAGCACACCAAAATTTAGGAGTATTTCGTGCCATACTATAGGATTATTGAGGTTTTTAATTATCTTCTTTATGCATTTTTGTACTTCTTAATATTTTCTACAAAAAGTATATTGCTATCTGAAAGAACATTATAAAATAAACAAAAATGAAGAAGTAGAAGGAAGTATAAAAGAATGTTAGCAGAAGGATTTTCTTGACTGGTCTTGAGTATATGCTGAGTCCTTATCCATTCTCTTCACAAACTAGAGATATACTAATTATGGAAAAGATGAGAAAACTTCTGAGAAAAAGTAAAACCCAAATAAGAAGTCACACTTTAAAGATTAATTAACAGTACAAAGATCTTAGCACATCCCCTTGAGCTAATTTTGTGGATTACTCCAGGGAGTGTAACTGCACACAAGGGAAGAATCATTCCGAAGAGGGGGTAAAATGTCTCTGTAAGATTTCAGCTCTGTTTTTCTCAACAATTAAATCTTAAGGTCTCTGGAAAAATTTTCAAGCAGCTACCCTTGTGTTCAGGTTCTAGAGAACTAAAAAAATCAGGCATATATTAATGTATGTGTGTTAATGGTGATGATGATTTATTATTTTCCTTAAAAATTCTACCTGAATTCCCATGTTAGCCTCAGGACCCAGCTGGTATGTCTCAAGTACTGTGTCAGGTCAATAAGTGGTCTGAATTTCCTGATTGACACTTCATTTAAATAGGTCAGCTAGAAGCCCACACCCCTTCGAATTGGCTCCTGCCAGAATTAAGGAATGGCACAAATTGAGCATCTTTCTGCGTATTTGTTTGTTCTCTTTTACCACATTGAAGATTTTTTTTCTTTTTGTTTGTTTTGTTCTACAATTATCCGAGAATGCACTGGTAATTAAACATAGAAACACTTTGTGCCCAAGAATAAACAGAACTTTGAACTAAATTATTGATTTGGTTTGTGTACAGCTTATGCTACAATGCAAAAATGAATAAATACAAGTGCACCCTAATGTATTCTCTAAGAAAAACTAGAGCTGGATGGTAGTTAAAGCAGTAAAAACAGATTTTATTTAGGACTTCTGCAATAGGGAGAAACAGGCCTCATCACAGAACCAGGCTCAAGTCTGAATATGTCATAGGCAAGTAGGAAATTATAACCAAGGGTCAGGGTAGGGGTCAGTGGGTTGAAAATTACTAATAGGAAACATCAAGGGTAAGAGGAATTATGGCTCAACTGAACTAATAAGATTCTTGCTGAAGACATGCAAGGGTGGTGAGACATCATGATGGTAGAGAATGAGTAACCTAATGAAATATATGGAGGCTTATCAGATATAGACGATGAGAAGGTTCTTGCTAAACTAACCTAGTAGGGTTTTGCTAAAACTGAATTTTACAAGGAAGTGCATAGATGTACCTAAGAGAAGGTTTTAGAAACCTGATTAAGGCTGGTTATGCAAAGAATTTTTGTCAATACTAAGGTACTTAAATCAAGACTCCTAAGAAAGTTAGAAATTATTTCTTAAGATTTAAATAAAGTATTGCTTTAATACTTGTCATTATGTAGAATAATGTGCTCAACAATACATTATTTTGTGCTATTGAACAATAAAGCATTGATAGAAATATATCATACCACAAAGCATTTTAGGATGCTAAAACCTAAATTTATATTGCAGAACCTTGATAATGATGCTGCCCCATGTGTTTTAAATTTCTGAGGCTATTGTTGTGGTATTCACACTAGACAGGGTCCTCAGGAGAGGAAGCCATTCCTTCCCAACCTGGGCTCTGTTTGGAAGTCTCAGAGAAGACCAACAACGCTGATTTGGATGGTATTTATCTAGAAACTCCTCCCATAACTAGCTTCACGTTGAGATTATTCTTATGGTTGCCTTATTTTAGAGAAAACTGAAATTTCGATTCTTAATCCCTCTTAGGGTAATCAGGGAAAATTAGAGATGAGAAATTTACCTTGATCACACTTTTCAAACTAAGGACTTGGGTCAAGCTCTTTTTTTTCCATCACTGCTACTTCATGATCCATCTTGCCTACTTTACATCATTCACATTTCTGATTGAGTTTCTCTAATTTTCAATAGTTCCCACCATTAACTTCTAAACATTTTCCCAAAACCATAGTTGTTCTTCAAGTGTAAGAGTTTTTGTCTGTGTGCTTCTTATCCTCAGTGCTGAGAACAGTAGAGCCTGGAACACTGTCAGAGATATTGAATGAATGGATAAAATTTAATATAAACATTGAAATGGGGAATAAATCAACTCTTTTCTATACATTATTTATAAAGAACTTCTAATTTTAACAGAGTAAACTGTGAGAAATCAAAAAATTATGGATTTTTTGTTGGAAAACAAAAAAATAATACTCCTAGTATAATTTTATAAATACATGTCACTTTTCAAATGCAACATTCTTAATTACTTCTTAATAATAACAATAAAGAATATATATTTTACAATTAGGTGTTTGGGAAAGTATTCTATACAATGGGACTAAAATTAGAATAGAATACTAAACTGTTAAGGAAAAATGCTCTATTTTATGAATCCCTCTGCCCGCCATTATTCCCTTCAAATTACCAGTTAGATAAAATGCCTGATAGCTGCTCCCCTACAAACTTAACGCTTCTCTAGCAGCTTGCACACATAATATTAGATGGTAAATATTTCACTAAGGGCATAGTTTTCCTAGCAGGCACCAATCAAGTGGATCCTGCTTTAACAGTTTACCTAAAAGACACATTATGAGAAACCTCTTCCTTGTACAGGAATTTTTTCTGTATTATTTACATAAGTATCACAGAGTGATGTACTTGATACAAGTTGTGTTCAGTTGGAAAAAGCTCTGCCAAAGAAAACAGACAGGCAGCTGTTTGCACAGAGCATAAAAATTTTTTTTTTTGTTAAATATGGCCGCACCTGTGTAAACACAAACTTTATTTCCAAGAAATACCCCTGCAGCTGCAAAGACTTTCTGACGTAGCCAGAATAGTTATTTTTATTATGCCATGTAATGTATGTAATAGATTTTGGTCAGTTGTCAGTTTCCAAAAAAAAAAAAAAAAAAAAATCATATAAGAAGGTTCATTTATTTTAATATAGACATTTTATTGTATTTTTCCAAAACCTTAACATGAGATTGAGTTTATTTCCTATTCTGCTCCATATTGATTTAATTATAAAAAGTTTAAATTAATCAAGAAATAATGTTCCGATTATGCAAAGCATATGAGAAACAGCCATTCTCTTCATTCATTCCCTTATACCTTCCTTCATTTTCGTCAAAGATTAGTCAAGAAATACAGTAATTTTTTTACTGATACATAATAATTAACATATTTATGTGGTAATGTGATATTTTGAAAAATGCATACAATGGGTGATGATAAAATCAGGGCAATTGGAATACATGTCAACTCAGACATTTAATTTTTCTTTGTGTTGGGAACATTACAAATCTTTTCTAGATATTTTGAAACATGCAATAAATTATTGTTAACTATAGTCACTGCAATAGAACATCAGAGTTATTCCTTCTATTGTAACTTTGTACCTGTTGACCAAACTCTCTCTAAACACCCCCTCTCCTCCTCGTCCCAACCTCTGGTAACCACCAATCAATTATCTCCATGAGATTCACTTTTTTAGCTTCTACTTATGAGTTAGAATATGAGATAATTGCTTTTCTCTAACTTATTTCACTTAATAAATGATCTTGGGTTCTATTCATATTTCTGCAAATGACAGTTTCTTTTAAATAGCTGAATAATACACGGTTGTGCATGTATAGTACGTTTTCTTTGCCCATTCATTCACTGATGGACACTTAGGTTGATTTCATATCTTGGCTATTACGAATAGTGCTGTGTGTGATAAACATGGGAGTACCGATACTTCTTTAATATATTGATTTCCTGTTTTTTGGATGAATATCCACCAGTGGAATTGCTGAATCATCTGATAGTTCGATTGTTAGTTTTTTGAGGAACTCTATACTGTGTCCCATGATAATTGTGCTAATTTGTATTCCTCACTAACAGTGTATGAGTTCCCATTTCTGTCTGTCCTTGTCAGCATGTGTTTTTTTCTTTTGTCTTTTCTTTATTTTAATTTAATTTAATTTAATTTTTAATTGAGAATATTAAGGAGTACGCATGTTTTGTTTTCATATCTTGTTTTTATACAGATTGAGTAAAAGTTGTAAATCTACCCTTCACCCACTTAAGATGCATTGTACCAAATATGTGTGAATTTACCTATCTTCTCTTCCACCAACCCCAGCTTGACTTTCATTGAGATTTACTTCCATATGTGCACTTAAGTCTTTATCAATTAGTTCCAATTTGGTATTGAGTATGTGTGTTTGTTTCTCCATTCTTGTGATGTTTCACTTAGAAGAATGGTTTCCAGTTCCATCCAGGTTATCACAAAAGATACTAGATTGCTATTTTCTTGATAAGAACCATTTTAATTGGGGTGAGATCTTGTGGTTTTGATTTGCATTTCTCTGATGATTAATGATGTGCATTCTTTGTGTGTGTGCTTGAAGACCATTTGTATGTCTTTTGAGAAAGTCTATGCATATTATTCATTTATTTTTTAATTGAATTATTTGTCTTTTCGTTGTTTGAATTCTTTATATATTCCTTATATATTGTGGTTTTCAGTCCTTTGTGGGATGAATACTTTGAAAATGTTTTCTCCCATTCTATAGGTTTTTCTCTTTGCTCTGTTGAATATAAGAAATACAATAATTTTATATATGACTTATTAATTCACATGTTATTATTTCAATGTTTTTTACTTTTATTGCTGGAGGTAAGCCTAATTAAATAGTAGAATTATAGTCATGAGATGGTTTGACAGAAGAAAGACATTTCCTTCTCCCACAGAACCGCTGAAGGACTCTTCAAAATTTCCTCAAACTTCACTTATATGCAGTGACAACGTTGTGCATCAACATTAAATTATATTGACATATTAACAAATAACCTTTCATTTTCAGCCTATGATTGTCTTCAAAACACAACTGAGTTTCTTATAAGCAGGATATTGTTGGGGTTTCTTTTATAAATCAATTCAGTCCCTCTATCTTTTGATTGGAAAATTTAATCCATTCACATTTAAAGTTATTATTGACAGGTAAGGACACACTATTACCATTTTATTAATTGTTTTCTGACTATTTTATAGTTACTTTGTTCCATTTTTGTTACTTATTGTCTTCTTTGTAATTTGATAGCATTTTTATGGTTAGTGGTATGAATTTTTTTGTTTTCTTTTCTAGTAGAGTATATATATATATATATATATATATATTTTTTTTTTTTTTTTTGTGATTACCATGAAGCTAACAAAAGGTCTTATAGCCATACAGTACGTCTTATGTTCATAACAATTTAAATTTAATTCATATAAAAGCTATACACTTTTACTTCTTCCTGTCCCTACACTTTGTATTATTGATGTATCAATTTATGTTTTTATATTATTTATAAATTAACTAATATTATACCTATAGTTTTTATATGTTAAAATATGTTTTTAATATGTTTGTGTTTTAACTTTTAGGCTAGAGTTAAAAATGAGATATGCACCACTAGTATTAGAGTATTCTGAATTTGACTATATACCCACCTTTATCAGTGAGTTTTATACTTTCATGTTTTCTTCTCATTAAACAAATTATTTGTGTATTTTTAAAGTTGAATTTACTTTGTTTTTTTATCTTGAAAGTTAATTTCAGTATATTATGGGGGTACATACATTTTGGCTACATAGTTTGCTTTTGTAGATTTTAAGTCAAAGTGGGCCTTATACTCAGGAAGTGTGCAATGTACACATTGCATGGGAATTTACTCTCCCTGTTTTTCCTTTCTCTCACTTGAATTTCATTGAGTTTTGCTTCCCTGTGAGCATGTTGATCAACTAGGTCAAATTCAGTATTGATTACATTTGGCATGTCTTCATGTTACTAATTATCATTCTTTAATTCCAACTTGAAGAATTCCTTTTAGCATTTCTACTAAGCTCTACTGGTAATGAATTCTCTCATCTTTTGTTTGTCTGGGAAATTCTTTATTGCTCTTTATTTCTTTATTTTTTAATTTCTTTTTCTTTTGGAAAAAAGAGGTTTTTATTTTTTCCAAAAATTGCACCAATATAGAGCAAACCTCTAGTTGATGCGAGTTTGTTGTGTAGGTGTTAGCAGTACTCCTCACTATGTGTTCATTGTACAGTAGAGCAACCCCAAGAAAAGGATGGTTCACCCTTTATTTCTAAAGTACAATTTTCCAGGTATAATATTCTTGGTTGGCAGGATTTTTGAATTTACTTTTTCCTTTCAGGAGTTTGAAAATATCATCCCACTTTCTCTTGGCCTGTGAGATTTTTGCAGAGAAATTTGTTGATAGCATTGTAGGGGTTTCCTTGTATGTGATGAGTTGTGTTTCTTTCAGTTTTCACAATTATCTTTGTTTTTTACTTTTGATAATTTGATTATGATATGTGGATGCCTAATCTTCTTTAGTTTGATGTTATTTGGTGACTTTTGCACCTCAAAAACTTGAATTTTCATTTATTTTCCTAGATTTGGAAAGTTTTGGCCATAAATTTTAAAAATAATCTTCTTCCCTTTTCTCCTAATCTTTTCCTTCTGGAACACTTGTAATTTATATATTGGCTCACTTACTGGTTTACATAAATCCAGTAAGATTTCTTCACCCTTTGTTTATAATTTTTCTTTTTACCTCTGACTAAATAATTTCAAATGAACTGCCTTTGAGTCTAAGTATTGTTTCTTCTTATTTAGACTGCTGTTGGAACTTCTATTGCATCTTTCATCTCTTTCATTATATCCTGCATCTCCAGAATTTTAATCTAATTCTTTTTTTGTGTTTTCTATCTCCTTGTTAAACTTTTCACTTTGCTCATGCAATGCTTTCCTGATTTAATTACATTCTCTGTGTTCTCTTAATGTTTGCTATGTTTCCTAAAACAATCACTTCAAATTCTTTGTCAGCAATCCACAGATCTCCACTTATTTGCAGTCAGTACTGGACCACTGTGTTTATTTGGTGGTGTCATGTTTCCTTGATTTTACTTGTTTCTTGAACTCTTGTATTGCTATTTTCACATTTGAACAAGTAGTCACATGCTTCAGGCTTTACCAACTCACCTCATACAAGAAAGACCATCAGTCATCCTTGTTTGGGATTTTGAAGGGCTTTCACACCTTTTCTAAGGATGTGCCCATTTCATTCCTCTTTTCTTGTTCCCTCTTGTGATTGTGTCTTAGGATTGTTCTCCTTCTCTCAATCCTGTAATGTCAGTCCATAGAAAGAGAGTTTCAAATTTATTTTCTTTAGGGCAGTGCCCTGAGGTGTTCTAGGTTATGCACCTTCTCCCAATTCATCAGAGCTGAGCCAGCTGTCTGCTTGTGTTTGTGCATAATTTGGAGTAGTTTGTGCACACCAATTGGGAGAGTACACAGGGTACTGGCAATGGGAGGTCCTAAAGTGTGTATAAAGTGCTGGGGACACACATGGGCTAGTTGGAGAGTCTAGAGGTGATATGTTCTGTGAGGCTTATGGGTGAGCCTCTTGGTGGAACATGAAATTTGTTAGCAGAAATTGTGGCCCTTGGTTGACTTTTGTGCCCAAGTTTCTGTGAATCTTCAAACTTTTTCCTTATTCCTATTTTTCTCCATATGAGTCAGTAATGATAGTTCTTATAATATTTTAAGTGGCAAGAAAGGGTAAGAAAGAAGTATGGCTCCTGGGTAGGTGGGAAAAACAAACAATTGCTATGCTCCACTTTTCTTCATGGGAGAAAGAAGTCCCAAGCCCCAGGGGTTCTCTGTGCTGCCTTGGAGGATAGGAGACTTGAGTAAAGTTGAATTGTTCCTCTTAGCCTCTTTGATGCCTCTATTCTCAAATTTCTTTTCTCTTAGAGGGTTTTGGGGCCTCTCTGATGGACTTCCAGGCTCTCACAGAAGTATTCTTGTCTATAAGCGGCTATCAAAATTGGTGTTTCTGGGTGTGGGGGGGAGATATGTGAATGAGAGTTAAAAACTCCATTCTATTATCTTGTTTACATTGTTTCTATACTTCATCTCTTCATAAACTTCTATACTTTCAATTTTCAAAGAAATAAAAAACTAATATTCAGGATCTTTGCTTTAAAAAATTAAGAACCTCTCCTTTTTAAAAAAAGAAACATATTTACAATGAACTACTCATACACAAAGATTTAAAGCATTTATATAAAACTGCAAACATTCTATAAATTAATAAGTAAAGATTTTAAGAATCTCAGACTATATCCTCCTAGGAAATATTTCATTAGTATTCACAAGAATTTTTAAGTGCAAAGGATTCTTGAGACCAAAAGTGTCCGAAAGCTTTAGAAAATCATACTACTATCCTCCAAACAAGTATAAAATAAATGTACGAAAAGACAGAACACCAGGCTGAATTTTTTTCTTATGAAAAGTGGATGTAGAACCCATGAACACATGCTAAAATTTGAGTTGTAAACAGTGGCATTTTTTGCATACCCACAGCTTTTCTTCATTCACATAGGTTTTTCTTTTATAAAATTGTATAAGAGGATGATGACATATCCATGACTTTATTTTCTCTGTTGAAGGCTGTATATCCAGGGAACATAATGGAAATTAAGTTTTGTACCACATTATATCACACTTATTTAGATGAGGTTTGCCTAAGCAATAATAATAGGCAACTGTCCCAAAGATATGAACATGAATGTTTCTAATGTTACCTCTAAAATTATAGGGAGCACCTAATTCGAATCAACTGATTATCTTAACATTTTATTCAGTACAACGCTCATGGATCCAAGGTCTGTGTTAAACTCAGAGATTATCTTGTGAATTATTCACCCAATTTTGAAGAGACATTTCTTTTTACAAAGAGAACCCTTATTATAAACACTTAGATATTATTTAGCTATACCTGTCCAATCAAATGTATCTTAGTAGACCTAGAAGTTATTACTAACATTTTAAACATGTTTTATATACTATTTACTCATACATTTATTTGTAAAAACAATTAACAATCTTGTTCTCAGATGCAGAGTCCAACAAGCAAACTTTGGAGAGGATAATACATAGATCATTCATAAATGATTACTGGTGGAAATGTACTCTTGGTTTTCGTGGATGGGAAGATCAATGCTGGCTCTGAAGTATGCCTTCTCTGTAATTTTTGGCTTCATTTTAACACTCAAACTCTTGGGCTCTAGTGATCCTTTTGCCTCAGCCTCCCAAGTGGCTGGGAACTATAGGTGCTCACTATAACACCCAGCTAGTTTTTCTATTTTTAATAGAGACAGGGTCTCATTCTCTCCCAGATTGGTCTCGAACTCCTGAGCTCAAGCAATCCATTCCCTTTGGCTTCCCAGAGTGCTGGGATTATAGGCATGAGCCACTATGCCCAGCCCACTAAATGTATTTTTAATATTAAAGCTTTCATAATAACCTACTCTGATTTATTATAAATAAAATGGCAGAGTAAAATGCAAGCTCAAAGATGATCTAATCCAACTCCTGGTTTTACTAATATAGAAAATGTTCCTCACACAAGTAAGAAACTTATTAAAAACTATATAGCTACTCAGTGGCAAGCTTAGAACTTGAACATAAACCCTCAATTTCTAATATAAGATACACTTCCTCTACACTAGGTCTGGAATCCAAGCTTTTTGAAGATAGTGTTAGAGTATTACTTAGATAATATGTCTCATGCTTAGCATATTGATTTATTCTATGAATTACTCAGTCTCCTACACTGCTAGGGGTTAGAAGCCATCTGCTTATTTTCCATTATAATATGGACACTTTAATCTCCATAATCAAATTAGACCTCATATTATTTTTATTTTTATTTTTTTATTTATTTTTTTTTTTTATTGTGGAGAAGGGGCAGGGAAAGAAGGCGGGGGAAGAGGTGAGTGACAGGGTCGGGCCAGTGGCATGGTACCACATTGGCTGTATCTAGGTAGAGGCAGTTTCAGGCCGGGCCTTG
>CAUYPK010116119.1:0-16976 GCA_963574355.1 Loris lydekkerianus | reverse complement strand
ACTTGGGCTTCATCCATGACTTAGCAATTATGAATTGGGCTGCAATAAACATTCTGGTATAGATCCCTAAGGAACTAGCAGCAACAAAGATAAAGACTACAGTAAATGCCTTCTACACCAAGGTGCGGTTTTCTTATTCTGATCCCTTAATTTTGGCTTTTGTTTGATTTGAAAGAGCATTTCCACACTTAGTATGTCAGTCACATCTTGCCTTTTCTTTCATCTCAACATTTTTTCACCTAAGAGTGCTGTTTTACTCAGCATTCTTCGAGCAAGTTCCCTCACCAGCCCACGTGAAGGGCTCTCACAATTTGTAGGCATGGAGGTTGGGCAGACTTTAGGAAGTCACTTCCCATTACTCCCTATTAGGTCAACCTACATGTAATTGTCAATATTAGGACATTTAGACCTATAAAAATAATGTCATAACCAACACACAAGAGGTTAAAACTTATAATCACACAGTAAGCTACAAGCCGATAAACACCATTCGGGCACAGAGAATAAGATTATCTTTCCCCCTTTCTTTTTTTTTGAGACAGAGTTTCACTTTGTTGCCCTCAGTAGAGTGCCTTGGCATCACAGCTCACAGCAATCTCAAACACTTGAGATCAAACAATTCTCTTCCCTCAGCCTCTCAAGAAGCTGGGACTACAGGTGCCCATCACAAAACCCAGCTATTTTTAGAGATGGGGTCTCGCTCTTGCTAAGGCTGGTCTTGAATGTGTGAGCTCAGACAATCCACCCGCCTTGGCCTCCCCGAGTGCTAGGATTATAGGTGTGAGTCACGGGGCCTGGATATCTTTCCCTCTCTCATGGACTGTCTTCAGCCTGAACACCACTTTTCCTGAAGATGATACTAGCCAGCATGTAATGAACCGAACAATATTTATATTATGCCATTTAATCCACACACTGATTCCCAGAGGTAGGGATTATGGTCCCATTTTACACACGGAATACTGAGGCTCAGAGAGGCCCGTGGGCCTTACTCTGCTACCTTGCACCTTCCCTTCCTCTCTGCATTAACCTCTCACCAGTTTCAAAGCCGTTCTTTATGTAAAAATTTAAATTGACACACAACACTTGTGCATATTTAAATACCTGTGTGTAATGATCAAATCAGGACAATTAACATACCCATGTCTCACACATTTCCCATTTCAAAGATATTCCTGGTATTGGACAGATTTTGCTGGAAGCAAGTCTGAGCAGATTATCAGCCACCTGACTTTCTCCACGTCCTAACTGCCCAAGATATGATGACGAGATGCCTCCCTGTGGATAAGGAAACTGAAGGACCAGTGCCATTTATTTGTGAATATGGGGCCCCGCGTTTCCCTGGGTGTAAAGGCTTTGACAGTATAAATGGTTTTTAGTTGTAGGCAGACAACCAAGTTGTATGTATCATGAACAGACTAGGAAGCCAGAGCACGTGTTTCATGTTTATCGATTCCATCAAATAAAATCTCAGAAATTAAATGAGTCTGACGCATCTTTAATTAGGCACATAATCATTATTACGTTGTATGGTAATTAGGCATAAACAGGAAGCATTCAACATAAATGTAATTGATGAGACTTTACACAATCCACATTTTTACATTTTCTCTGTTCCTGTTTAGTTTCGCAAGACCTGTAATCAGCACCTGTGTGGACAGTGTCCCTGATTGCACGTGCTGTCATCATTGTCATCCACACTGACCAGCTTGGGTCGTGCACCCATTCCGTAGTTAGGGTTTCTATGTCTCCTTCTTCCCAACTTCTAAGCCTAGGACAGCTGCGTCTGGGTGCTTGCACCTGTCAGCCCCAAATTCACACCCTGAAGCTGTGGTTTTTCGTCAGATGCCCTGAATGCTGTGTCACATGAAGTGACTCATCTCTGGGTGTGATATTGGGGACGGGGCTGCACTGGGGTGCAGAGGCTGGCAAAGGAAAAGTTTGGGCCCAGCTGGCTGCTGAGTGTGGGATCTGTCTGTGTAGCGAGTGAACACATTCACGTGGGTTTGAACCAAAGGGACTTGATTGGTGCCTGTGGCTAAAAGATAAGGAACAGACTCAGGTTCCTGGGCTGTGACTGGGGAGTGTGTCTCCTTTCCCTATCTCCGCCCTTCTCTGTGCTGACTCCACCCTGGGCAGGTAACAAGATGCCTGTCAGCAATGCTGGGCTTGAATCAACCATCTCAGAAATCAGAAAAGGAAGCACCTCTTTTCCAGTAGTTTCGGTAAAATTCCTGACATCAGCTCTGGTTTGCCTGACCCTCCCCTGACCTAAGCAGAGAGGCTATGGGAGCATGATATTCTGATAGCCGGGCTCTGTCACCGCACAGCCCGAGACTGGACACAGGTGGGCACTCGTGGGCCAGGAGGGAGACTGGGTGCTGTTACCAGAGAGGGAGAGTAAAGCTGGGCAGTGGGAGCTAACAACTGTCCACTCTGGCTGCGGGGCAGGGCAGAGGGCACAAGTAGAATGAGCCCCCATATTTGGGGGGCATAAGGTGAAGGTAAGTGCGAGAAATGGAGCAGACATAGTCCAGGGGACCCACTGCACCTACTGAGAGGGCCTTACAAGACCATAAGCCGAGTAAAAAGTTCTACTTTCTGGTCCACTAAAAAATTTCCCCCAACTGCATGCTGTTATTTGAAATTTCTTTAACCAAAGATAATTCTTTATTTTAGAAACAAAGATTTCTTTTTATTTATTTATTTATTTATTTATTTATTTATTTATTTATTTTGAGACCCAGTCTCACTTTGTCACCCTGGATAGGATGCTGTGGTGTCATAGCTCACAGCAGCCTCAAACTCCTGGGCTCAGCTGATTATCTTGCCTCAACCTCCCAAGAGTGTTATGCTGGTCACCTCTGAGCTCAGGCAATCCACCTGCTACAGCCTCCCAGAGTTTAGGATTACAGGCGTGAGCCACCACACAAGAAAAGGGACTTCAGAACAAATACCCTGGAAAAGGTAACACAGTCAAAGTAGAAATAAAAATATCATCAATTTTTATTTTATTTTTATTTATTTATTTTTTTATGGTTACTAGGAAGGATAAGTAAGTGTGTGGAAGAGTGGATGGGGGGAACAGATTGACTTTTATTTATTTATTTATTTATTTTTTGCAGTTTTTTTTTTTTTTTTTTTTGGCCGGGGCTGGGTTTGAACCCGCCACCTCTGGCATATGGGGCTGGCGCTCAACTCCGTTGAGCCACAGGTGCTGCCCATGAATTTTTATTTTATTTTTATTTTTTTTTTGAGACAGGGTCTCACTCTGTTGCCTAAGCTACAGTGCAGTGGTGTTATCTGAGCTCACAGCAGCCTCAAACTCCTGGGCTCAAGTGATCCTCCTCCCTCAGACTCCTGAGTAGCTGGGTTGATAGGAGCATGCCATCACACCTGGTTCATTGTTAAAGACATTTTTCACACAGACCAGGTCTCCCCTCTGTCAGACTAGTCTTGAATTCCTTGCCTTAAGAAATCGTCCCACTCTGGCCTCCTAAATTTCCACTTTTGATTTCAGCAAGGACAGAGAATTAAGAGGCAAGGAAAGAGAATGCTATTGGAAGGAGATGGAAGGAAGGAATCCCGAAGACTTAAGAAGGAAGACAGAAAACTCTCCTGACGTTCAAGATTGCTAGTGTCACACAGGTTGACTGAACACAGATAGAGTCCACCAGACTCACCTTAGTGAAAATTCTATTATTTAGCAACTGTTCACTATTGATCTCTTTGAGTTTAAAGCTTCTTAGCTTATTGAATAGAAACCCAAATTTCATACTTAGTGTTTGCTCTTGGTTGAGAATTCTCAGTCGGTAGTCAGGACAATCAGGGTGGAATCAGGTCATAGTTCAAGAGAGTAAGAAGAATTCAAGGCAAAATATGCCACAGAGGACGTTCATCGGCTCTTGGCATTTCTTAATAAAGTTAAACTGTTTTTTCTTTTGTGATGTAATCTGTGTTTTGCTAAACAGGACTTAAACTATCCTGAACTATCTTGGAAACAGTCCCAGCAAAGGTATCACTTTATGGCTAAGTTGCAGAAATTCCTATCCAAACTTGAAGACCCACGAAACATGGCGGCCTGTGCTCCCCTCAGAGTGACATCATTAGGGAGTGAAAGTGTGTTTGGGAGACTGATCCTCTTGGCCACCCAGCTCCCAGATCTGACCACACAGGTTGGACCACTTGTTTCAAAATATTCTGAAGATTTCCCAGTGATGAGGACCAAAAAACTGGCACTGTAGTCACAAGTCTTCTAATGACATTCACTCTTTCATATGAAAAATAGCTAAAAGAACGTGAGCATGGATCAAACAATATTGTACAAACAGCAAGAAAGAGAATCAGTGCTGTTTTCCTTACTCTGTACTTTATTTGAAGCATTGGTGTTGTGGTCATCTGCGGATCGTTTGGCCCTGCTCTCGCAGGTGGAATGACGAGAGAACACCAGGAACAGAGTCAGATGGAATAGGGTAACGAATAAAGTGGAATAAGGCAGGTAGGAGAAAAGATGCCTTTTTATCTCTTTCATAAAACATTGAAATTTGTCAGAACTTATCTGTTCATTTGCAGTTCTCAACTGGGAGAGAGAAGGGAATTTCCCCCCCCCCCCCTCCATATCTGCAAATGAAAGACTAAAAGCTAAAGGGTTTTGGTTGTAATCACAATTAAAAACTAAACTTTTCATTAACACTCAGACTCACGTTCATGTTGGCAGTTGGTGTATGTCATGTGTGGGCTGGCAGGGTAGACAGGAACTCACTCTGCAGTTTGTATCCAAGGGGGCAGTGCCCACAAACCCCATTCCCCACACAAAACCCATGGCACGTGTTCTCAGGTCCCTATTTTCAGCTGTTCTCCAAGTCCAACAGCTTTATCAGTCATAATCGTCTGTGGTCTCTGATGTTAATCAGGCTTAAAAAGGAACCTTTGCCCTAAAGCCATCTCTGTAAGCTTATCTTCCCGTGGCAAAGGCTACCGCTGGCTACGTGCAGCACCTCCTCCAGACAAACCCAGCAGGGAGGCCTGGAGACAGGCAGACCCCTTACAGTGGCTTCCTACTGCTTTTATTGCAAAGTCAATAGGAAAGGAAAATAGTGACAAAAATGCAGTCAGAGGCTCAAGGCTTGAGATGGTGAGGCATCTGAAATCAGGCAGGCGCAGTCTTCCCACTGCAGGTGAACGATGGCTTGCATTAGGTGCGCCATCCCTCCCCTGCCCCCAGTCAGCACAGGCTCCCTTCCTGTCTCTTTTCTTGCCCACCCAACTCAAAATACAAAATGCTTCTGAATTAGAGATTGTCAGGTGGCTGGGGCTGGGAACGAACCCAAACCATCCCTTGAAACTGACATTGTACTCTGGTTTTTGTTGTTGTGTTTTGTTCTTGGCACAGTAAGAAAGAAGAGGGCACAGGCTTGCCCTAAATTGTGCACCATCTGAGATTCAGCTGTCTCCACTTTACCACCTCTCGAGCGACCTAAAGGCTAGAAGGTGAAATCTTTCTGGTCTTATTTGGTAACCAGGTTTTGATGGGCACAATTTGGGCAGTATGTTGTGTTTACATTTACAAGCACAAACACTGGGGCTAGCTGCTGAGAGCCAGGTTGGAAATGTTCATCTAACTGCTCTCAGGACATTTTTCTGCTCCTTGAGCGGCCCCCACATGGTGTGTGTACGTGCATACGCGTGTGAGTGCGTATTCTGTGTATGTCTGTGTCTCCTCTAGTTGGGGGGGAGGCATGGGGTTTTCTGAGATGTAGGAAATTGCAGAACTAAAATTTCATTCTTTTTTTGAGACAGAGTCTTACTCTGTCACACGGGCTAGAGTGCAGTGATGTCATCCCAGTTCACAGCAACCTCAAACTGCTGACTTCAAGCTATCCTCCTGCCTCAGCCTCCCAACTAGCTGGGACTATAGGTGCCCGCCACGATGGCCAGCTAAATTTTTCTATTTTTCGTAGAAACGGTGTCTTTCTCTTACTCGGGCTGGTCTTGGACTCCTGAGCTCAAGGGATCCTCCTGTCTCATCCTCCCAGAGTGCTAGGATTACAGGAGCTACCATGCCTGGCCTAAAATATCACTCTTGAATTCAAGGAAAGGTGAGCATGGAGCCCACCTGTGTTAGACAAGAAATAAAAGCTGAGCAGTCACTTCCTGTTGCAGGTAACGATAGATATATCATTCAGTCTCTTCCCTCAGTTTATTTTAATCATATTAAATTTTAATACCGATTTTTGGAGGTATCTGTGTGCTGTTTCTTTCAAGTCTGTGGCTCTGGAGACTGTGTTTCTGTGAGCATGACAGAATTGGGCTGGTTCGCAGGGTGCCTCTATTACCTGGGATGGCGCTGAGGCCTCAGCTCGCAGGCCAACCCCAGGGCCGCCCTGTCATTTACTCTGATTTCTCTAAATGATTGAAAAGCACATTTGCCACACACTTTCTCTTCAGGGATCAAGTCATAATTAAATCCAGGGAAACTGTCTGACAGCTGGAGCTGGCGGGTCCTGAGTTGGCGGGTCCTGTTCTTGCAGAAGCCCAGTTACCACTCACGTGCTGCGGCCGCGCGCCCACCAGTTAGGGTGATTATGAGATGTCTGCTGTGTCTGCAGTGGAGTTTGGTGACAACGTGAGCCCACCAGCAGGGCGGACTTGCTTTGAATACAGATTGAAGCATTTTCTTATGAAACTCAAGCCCTACTTCTTCCGGAGAAGACTAAAGGTTAGTTCCATATTGGGTCAACAAACCAGAAAGCATAGCTAAGTAGTTAAGAATAGGTAAACAGAAATGGCTCCGAGAGGGGGGAGATGTCTGGTAGGGTGCCAGCATGCAGCGCTTAATGGCTTCATCCAAGGGAATGTGTTAAATGCTCATTAACTAAATTTACAAATGATCCCCAGCTGGGAGGAGTTGCAAACAACAGAGGAAATACCACACTCTCTCTCTCTCTCTCTCTCTCTCTCTTTCTCTCTCTCTCACACACACACACCCGATAAATGAAGCAACGTTCTGCTTGGAAAACAGACCAAAGATAAAATAATCTTAAATGCAGATATCCTATCATCCCCAGGATCATAGACAAGATCGAAACACACCCAGAAGAGAGTGCGGCCACTGAACACCCACCCAGGCAGACAAGTGACTGAAAAGTGCTCCATGGTAACATGCCACCAAATTCTAAATATTTGTTACTAAAATCCTTAATTTTCCAAGGCTCAGGAATCATTGACCCTACACTGTGGATCTCCATGGCAGAGGACAATGACACAGATTGCCCTTGATCACATCACCAGTCCATTACGGCCCCACGGATCCTTAGGGAGCCATTGGGAGATGACAACATTTTTTTCTAATTTTTTGAGACACTCTGTCCCCCTGAGTAGAGTGCTGTGGCATCAGCCTAGCTCGAAGCAACTTCAAACTCCTGGGGTTAAGCAATCCTCCTGCCTCAGCCCTCTGAACAGCTGGGACTACAGGCATCTGCCACAATACCCGGCTAATTTTTCTATTTTTAGTAAAGACAGGGTCTCACTTTGCTCAGACTGGTCCTCAACTCCTGAGCTCAAGCTATCCTCACTTCTCGGCCTCGAGAGTGCTAGAATTACAGGCATGAGCCAATACTTCTGGCCAAGGTTAAAGTATTTTTAAATGCTTGTGAAATTTTCTGTATGCTATTACTTATGAATTTCCTTTCCTTCCTTTTCTTTCTTTCTTTCTTTCTTTCTTTCTTTCTTTCTTTCTTTCTTTCTTTCTTTCTTTCTTTTCTTTCTTTTTTTTTTTTTTTCCTTTTGTTTTTTTTTTTTTTTGGACAGAATCTCATTCTGTTGCCCTGGGTAGAGTGCTATGGTGTCATAGCTCACAGCAACCTCAAACTCTTGGGCTTGCGCAATCCTCCTGCCTCAGCCTCCTAAGTAGCTGGGACTACAGTCAGCTACTGTAGTCACGACACCAGGCTAGTTTTTCTATTTTTAGCAGAGATGGGGTCTTACTCTTTCTCAGGCTGGTCTGGACTTCCTGAGCTCAGGTGTTCCACCCACCTCAGCCTCCCAGAATGCTGGGATTACAGGCGTGAGCCACCACTCCCAGCCACCTTCCGTTTTATTTCCAGCTCTCTCCTTTCATTATTTGGGTATTTGACCTATAAGACTCGCCATCTAACTTCCTTAGAGTTTCTGTCCAGTTTCCTATCCCATTTTGACAGATTTCTTAAACCTTATCTTCTAAGCCATCCATAGATTTTGTTTTCCAAATGTCTTTTTCGTTAATAGCATGCTTTTGTTTTTGCTTCCCCTGTCTCCGTGAGGATGCTCACGGTATAATTTCGAAGCATTCTTCCACCTCCCACGTCTGTGGCCTCTGAGTCACTTCCCTTTTCATCTGTTTAGGCGTCTATCTTTCATGCCTATGGCCTTTCCCCCTGGCAGGTGACCCTTTGCCCTCTGTTCTTTCTGGAGATGAAGTGCTAGAAATCAGACTAGAAGCCCTGGGTTGGAGGGCTTTTTGCCCGGTGGGCCTCACTGTAGACTGACCTGGGAGAGGGGGGCTCAGGGACTTGGGGGGATCTCCAAACATCAGTATTTGTAGATCTTTGCTGTTGAGCAGGTCCTTTTCAACAAAGAGGAAGTCTTTAACTCTTCTCTTGGTGGTGGTGGTTGGGTGGGGACAGGCTGTGGAAAACCTGCCTGGCGGCGCTTTGGGAGCTGAATTTGGGAAGGTAACTGGGAAGTCTTGCCTAGCACATTGATTCTCACTTTAATTCTTCTGTGTTTATGGTACTGGCCCCAACCCTTCCTCAGCTGCTTCTGAGACCAGAGTGTTTCTGGTCCAGCTTCTTCAGGTTCCTGCTGGGCTGGGGAAGGAACTGGCTCAGCTTCTCGCTGCCTGGTGGGGGTGCTGAGGGGGAAGGGATGCTGGGGTTCCAGTGATTACCCCTTCTACAGACTTTCAAACAATTCTCCTCTTCCCAGCTCTTCCCACACCCTGGCCTTGGTAAGGGTCGGGGTAGAGTACGCCCACCTCTGCCTCCTTTCCAAAAGCCTTTCTAGGGTTAGTGACTCCAATGAGGTTGTCCTTAAGAGGATTTCCTAGACCCCACACCCCACACAATTAGTTTTTGTTTTCTCTATTATATTACATCAGTTGCTACTGTTTCTCCCAACCCATGTTCACTCTTCCCAGCTTGCCTTTTTTAACTTTAAGATGAGGTCCTGCTCTGTCACCAGGGCTAGACTGCAGCGGTAGTATTGTAGCTCACAGCAACCTCAAACTCCCTGGGCTCAAGCCATCCTGCTGCCTCAGCCTCCTAAGTACTTGGAACTATGGGTGCGCACCACTGCACCTGGCCAATTTTTCTACTTTTTGTAGAGTGAGGGTCTCACTCTTACTCAGGTTGTTCTTGAACTCCTGGCCTCAGCAATCCCTCTGCCTCAGCCTCCCAAAATCCTAGGCTTACAAGAGTGAGCCACCATATACGGCTTCTGCCCAACTTCTTTTGGCACTTTCTACTTCTGTTACTCAACCCCCACCATGAGTGATTGTTGGTTTTGTGTTTTATTTTGTCCCCCCCCCCTCATTTCAGTTGACAGGAGTTTGAAGATGGAGTGGAGAAAAAGAGCATATGTTTGATTTGCTGTGTCTGAGGAGAAGTTATGCTTCTCCTATGCTTTATTATCATACTTTCAACAAACTCCAAGTCAATAAATTACCTTGAAAATGATTGAAAATGGTTGTTGTTTGTAGAATGTACTCAGAGGAGGCAACTGCTCCCAAACTCTTCTCCTTATCCCTAGATGTCCTTTGACCTCTCTACTTCTTCATCAGGATAATGGGGGGAGGGTGTCACCATTAATTGAGCACCTACTATGTGTGGCAGCTAGGTACTTGATCCTCAGTATATCACATTTCATCTTCACAGAATCCCTCCCTACAAGGTGGGTATTATTGCCTACCTTATGGACAAGGGCTGCAGCTCAGAAATTTTCCCCAGGGTGCTCTGAACTTTGGCAGCTGAACAGCTGGCAAGTAGTGGAGCTTGGATTTTAGTGGGCATCAGTCTGACTTCCAAGCTGGGCACTTTGCTACCCACCTAAGGAGGGCGCTAGTACAAGTGCTAGGGGATGGCAGGAGCCAGATGCCAAGTTTTTTGTGGGAGGATGTAAGTTCCACGAGGGCTGAGACCTTCGTTGGGGTGTTTACCGCCCTCTCCCAAGAACAACCCTTGCCACATTGAAAATCCACAATCATTATTTTTTAAAAGAATGAATGAACAGATGAATATAATCTGATCAATCCTCTGAGCAACTCAGTCGTAACTCTGATTTGCCCTTTTGTTAAAGGTTAGGAAACAAGTCCCAGCAACTTGGGACTTATGTTTTCCAGGGGATTCTTTCTGGAAGTGCTGTTTTCTTATAACCTGAAAATTACCCATAATAATAACCGATGCTAACCTCATGTCAACTAGGAATGAACAAGACAGCTGAGTTGGCTTGCCTAAGCTATGCCACATTTGACAAAATATTATTGAGTGAGTGTCCACTATGTGCTAGGCACTAGGCTGGGAGGTTTATATTCATTCACTTTCATGTTATCCTCATAGTAGCTAGATAGTCAGTTGGCCTAAACCCAGTTTCTTAAAGATCCATTTGCCCCATGAAGAGTTGGCCTCAAAGTCAACCTTCATTGGAGAGTCTAGATTCTATTTTAGTGTTTTATATTTCCTTGGCATTTGGGAGCAGTTTAATAATGAAAAAGAAAATAGTTCCTTGCAGGGAATATCTAATTTGATTTTGTATTTATATTAGGTATTTATTGAACTTGCAGAAATTTTTTTAAAAGATGGGATTTTTTTTTTATACTTGAAAGTGTCTTTTTTCTATCTGACCTACTTTTGGATAGTGAAGCTCTTGTTAGTCAGTTGATAGAAGGCCTTTTATTCAGAATTTAAATGAAATTTAAAAATTAAATTAAAATTAAAGTTTTTAATTTAATACTTTTTTCTAGGACACAGAAACTGATATAAAAAATGCGCCAAAGGAGGTTGAATTTTGCATGAATGGATTGTTAGGTAAGATGTTCTCCTGCCAGCAGGACTGAGAGCAAAATGGGACAAAGACCGGGACCGTCCAATGACTGTGCCTTTTCCTTCCTCCACCTCCTTCCGTCTCCACCCTCCCAGTCTCAGCCAGGGAGGTGCATGGGGGGCTTGGCTGCTGATTTTTATGATTCTCAGCATTAAATGCTATTTTCCTGTTCCCCTGAGACAGAGAGAAGACACTCAGGTGGGTCACTCAGGTGTCTTCCCTACCTGTTCCTCCATAAACCATGCACTAAGACATCTATGGGACATGTGTACAACGCAACATAGGGATGATGAAAGTAGCCAGAAAATTAGATAACCTTGAAGCATAATCATTTCCTTTATTGTAGAAATGCCCAACATTAGCTGGGCATGGTGGCATACCCCGTAGGTGCCAGGGGATAGACCCCCAAATCTCTGATGTTCCAATATGGAGCTGTGGCTAAGAGGAAGGACAGAGAGAGTATTCTCCAAAATGAAGAGCTGCTTATTTTGTTACTCAGAAAGATGCAGAGAGATTTGGGATGAGGATTTTTCTTGAGATGACAGTAGTTAAATTTATCATCTGGGTATCACTATGGAAGTCTCTGCCACACTGGTTTTATTTTCTTCGCAAGGGTCTACAGCTGCAAAACTAATCAGGCAGATTAACTAGGTTAGTTAAATTAAGATAAACACATGATCATCTCCCAGAAAGATAGCTGATCTGAGCTGGAACTGATATTCCTAAGCCTGATAATTCTCCTTTCTGTCTGAATTGATCAATACATCTTTTTGCATCCCCAGCACGAAATCCCAAATGTGTTTGCTTCTTTTTCTAAAAGAAATCCTCTGTCTTGCTGGGATTAAGAGGGCAAAGTCCCATGACACAGTTTGCAGTCAAATTTTGGCATCTGAAAAACCTTCCCTCTTTCAAGAACTGTGGCAACCCATCAAGAGGGAACAGTGTTTTGGCATTTGGGCTGAAAATGTTACCTTCCAACTGAGCTGCTCTTAAAGTATTGTTTCTGAAACCAAGAGAAGCGTGTGTAACAAGAACAGGCTTTGTGCTGCTGGGACATTGTGGATGAGTGCATTTGCCCCAAGTTGAAAGGAAAACTGGCCAGCTGTGTCCATTCACTTTCTGCAATATACCCGCTTTCCCTGGACTCCCGAACATCCCCCAGGGACACGATCAGTTGTCATGACTCACATTTCAGATCCTTTTGCTTTGTTCATACCATAACCATGGAATCTTACTTTTCTTTTCAAGACAGAGTCTTACTCTGTAGCCCTGGGTAGAGTGCCATGGCTTCACAGCACACAGCAACCTCAAACTCCTGGGTTTAATGATCTTCCTGCCTCAGCCTCCCGAGTAGCTGGGACTACAGGCACCTGCCAGAACACCCGGCTAGTTTTCCTATTTTTAGTAGAGATGAGTCTCATTCTTGCTCAGGTTGGCCTCAAACTCCTGAGCTCAATCAAGCCACAGTGCCAGGACTACGGGCTTGAGCTACTGCACCGAGCTACTGCATCTTACTTTTCATAAGTAAGATAGACTTTTCATGTCTATCCGACTGGCAGCCTACCCCTTTTCTCTCAATTACCCATCACCACCCATTTTCTACTTCTGTTCCCAGTCTTACCAAAAAGGTAAGTGGAAATTTGCCCAAGCACAGCCTCACTAGTCCAAAGTGTCCAAACTGAGATTTCCTCTAGGATTCCCTTCCCTAATTCTATTTTTATGTAATAAGTATTTATGTGGCACCTATGGTGGCCGGCACTGTCTTCAACTCCTTAGAGACGCTGGTGAGCAAAACAGCCTTCTGGAAGCCAAGCTGAGAGGCCTCCCCTCTGCACAGTCCAATCTAGAACCAGAGAAGGGACAATAAAGGCCCGAGGCCTGCCTATGGTTCTTGGCACCTGTGCTTCAAGTTTTCAAGCCCTTAGGCCCTACCACATGACCCTTGTACTCTATCTTAATCTTTTTATGAAAGAGTCTCATTTTGTCACTCTGGATAGAATGCTGAGGTGTCACAGCTCCCAGTAACCTCAAACTCTTGGGCGTAAGCGATTCTCTTCCCTCAGCCTCCTGAATAACTGGGACGACAGGCACCCGCCACAACGCCTGGCTGTTTTAGAGACGGGGTCTTGCTCTGGCTTAGGCTGGTCTTGAACTCGTGAACTCAGGCAGTCTACCCGCCTCGGCCTCCCAGAGTGACCTTAATCATTTATCATGAACATATCTAATCTCTTTTTAAATTAAAAAGGAAAAGAACTTCACACTCTGTAGAACACACTTTCCGCAGACAAGGCAGAAACAAAGTTGTTAGCAATCTGAGGAGAGAACTCCTCCGGGACAATGTTATATGCTAAGTAGTAAACCTGGTGCCCGCTCCCCTGAGGCTTGCCCCATGCAGAACACAGTTACATCCTTCATTCTTAGCATGTGTGGAAATCTAAAACATTTTTGTAGATAAGCAGAGGGAGGAAAAGCTCTGGTCTGTAACAGGAAAAACTTGTCTTGGCTCCCAAAACCTTATTTGAGTCATGGGGTAAAATAAACATCTACACATTTATATAAATATATCTTATATAATAAATGATAAATCACAAAAATGGCAAAACCTGGCAAAGGAATTTCAAAGCGGAGGCTGCCTTCCTCGGTCAGAATTCTGATCAAGCCATTCGTTGTAGCCCTAAAAATCCCCGGAGCTTGACAACTACTTTGTACCTGTTTCCTCCAATAGTCCGTTCCCGAATATTCCTGCTTAAATTTCAGAATGACACCAAACCCCCACAAAGTCTTAAAATTCAAAACTGGACAGCCTACGTACCCCGCAGTCTTGGTCCTCCATGAAGAGCTGCTGGTGAGTCTATCGGGCCATACGTTCGGCTGGACTCCGACTTCCTCTCTGACTCAGAGGCCTGGATCCGCAGCACTGATGTAAGGCTCTTAATGGGAATCTGTTTTCAATTCAGGGCAGATGTGGGACACTCTGGTAGCCCTAGGGATTATCAACTTTAAAACAAATTGCCTTCAGGATGATAAGTCCAGAGGCAGTAACGGCTTCCTGAGGCCTCGCTGGGGCTCCTTCCAAATGCTTCACATATCACACAGGAACTATGACACAAAGGCATGGTCTGCTTTTTGGTTCTCAGACTGTAAGATGAAGCTCGCAATAACCCCTTCAGAAACAAAGCCTATAAATATACTCCCAAACATTGAAATGGAAATTCAGATATTTTAGTAACAGACAACAGTGATCAAAATGCTCCTCCATCCCCCTATCCCCTACAAAGAAAACTACCTTAGAGCTCAGTGTCTGGCTCCTGGAGTATAGTTTTCCCACAAATTGAAATTGAATTGTTCTGGTTCAGAGTTTTCTTGGCTCACAAAAAGGAAGGGAGGATTATTCCAAGACTTCCACAGAGAAATATCCAGAAATCCATTTCACATGGGCAGTTTAACGTGCTAGAATTAGTGCTCATGCAGGCCACTTTGCAGAGCTGCCTCATCTGCCATATTTTAAACTCTAAAAAATCCTAGCTGGGACTTAATATAGTTCAACCCAATTTAATAGCCCCAAAGAAAAGGTTGTGAAAACACTAATTTGAAGATATTTATAGGAATTATTTAAAAATGTACACAAAACCTTCCTTTTAACAAAGTAAGAAGTAAGTTTTATATAGTCTTTTAAAATATTAAAAGTTAATGTGCATGGCATTTCCCCAACCCAGCTAAGTTTAGGGGTAAGCAACATCCGTGAATAGTCAGAAAATAGTATTATTAAAAATATATTTTATGGCTCAGCGCCCCTAGCGGTTACAGTGCCAGCCACTTACACCAAGGGTGGAGGGTTCAAACCCAGCCCGGGGCCAGCTAAGCAACAATGACAACTGCAACAAAAAATAGCCAGGCATTGGTTGTAGTCCTAGCTGCTTGGGAGGCTGAGGCAAGAGAATCACTTAAGCTGAAGAGTTGGAGGTTGCTGTGAGCTGTGATACCACAGCACTCTACCGAGGGCGACATAGTAAGACTCTCTCAAAAACAAACGAAATATATATATATATAGTCTAATATATATATACTAGAAGGCCAGGCTTGGTTGTTCACACCTGTAATCCCAGTACTTGGGAGGCTGAGGCGGGTGGATTGCCTGAGCTCACAGGTTCAAGACCAGCCTGAGCCAGGGTGAGACCTCGTCTCTAATAATAGCTGGGTGTTGTGGTGGGCGCCTGTAGTCCCAGCTACTTGAGAGGCTGAGGCAAGAGAATTGCTTACGCCCAGGAGTTTGAGGTTGCTGTGAGCTATGATACTATGGCACTCTCCCAAGTGAGACTGTGTCTCAAAAAAAAAAAAAAGGGTAAGAAAAACCAGATATTGTCAGTGAGCAGTAGGTAATTTTAATAGATGGGGGTCAGGAGGGGGATCTTTGGGATGGAGAACGGTGTGGTTTGTTGTAAGAGCATGGCTTATGAGTTGGGAGGCCCAAGTTCTAGAACCAGGACTGCTCCTAATTAGCCTTGTGACGTTGGCCATACATCCCCAATCCAGGTCTCTGTTTCCTCACCTATATCAGGAAAGCTTTGTTCTGTCCATCCTCTTGCTCTTTCAACAGCCAAAAGAGAAATTTTGCATGGGGTGTAGCTTTTGTTTTACAGTTGGGCTCTCAGGTGCACAGAAGCCAAGCCTCTGGCATCAGTGTGCGTCATTGTCCGGGATATATCGGATGTCACTGTGGAGCAGGCAATGGTCTATACCAACCTGGCAGAGGTTCTGTCTCACAACTAGGGGAGATACCCACTCATCCACCCACCTGCAGAAAAGAGCTCAGCTCTATCAGTGAAGTCCTGTGATGGAGAATACCAACACAGTAAAGTTTTCCTTCTGTAAACCTATTTTTATTTCTCAGCTATGATTTGAAAATAAATGAACATTCTTTAAAAATAATCATATCTAGGCTGAGTATAGTGGCTCAGCCTGTAAACGCTGGGAGGGCAAGGCTGATGGATTGCTTGAGCTCAGGAGTTCTAGACCAGCCCAAGTAAGAGATAATAAAAAAATAATAATAAATAAAACTAAGCCAGGTGTTGTGGTGGGCACCTGTAGCCCCAGCTACTTGGGAGGCTGAATTAAGGAGATTGCTCAAGTTCAAGAGTTTGAGGTTGCTGTGAACTATGAAATTATGGCACTCTACTGAGGGTGACAAAGTGCGACTCTGTCTCAAAAAAATCATGTCTAATACTGCTGTTATGGGTTGAATTGTCCCTCATCTACCAGAGTCACATGTTGGATGCTACCCTAGTAACTCAAAATGTCACCTTATTTGGAGATGGGGGTCTTTATACAGATAATTAAATTAAGATGAGGTCGTGGGGGAGCCCTAATCCAAACACAATCTAACACTGAAATGACTCAACAAAGCATAGGAAAATACAGTAAATATACAACCTAAAGAGGGGCATATACTGGGAATGCCCAGGGCTCTGTTCTTATTCGAGGTGTATATACACCATGTACACTGCACCACAAGTCAGACCTCAGCTCTGTGACTTGCAGCATCTCTACTGGACACAGGGATGCAGGACACGGGCACCCCAGTCAGCTCTGAACTGGAGGACCCACCGCCTCCACCTCAATGGTGTTGCTGCAGTGGCAGCGGCAGAGGAACCAGCAGGCTGGAGGGTAGGCAAGGGGGAACTCCGCCCAGGCTGTAGTAGCCAGGGGGCTGGACAACTGCTGGGGAGACACAGGCACCTTGGTGTCTCCTTCCCCCTGCACTTATGACTGAACAGGGAACCCCCATTTCCTATGCCTAGGGCAATTTCATATAAGTTTCCTAGGCCTCAATTCTGTGAATGGACTGTGCCCATTCATTAATACAGTCGTTCACCTTGCCCCAGTGGAAGGGACTGTATTCA
>CAUYPK010116116.1:0-24959 GCA_963574355.1 Loris lydekkerianus | reverse complement strand
GCGACCCCCGAGATCTACACCGCCTTGGACACTCGTTCCCTCCACGACCCTCTTCCGATCGTTCTCCCCGGCCTGTCCCGTCTTCCCCCCATCCCTCCTCCCCGGCCTGTCCCGTCTTCCCCCATCCCTTCTCCCCACACTCTCTGGTATGTCCTGCTGTTTCATTAGCAGCCTAGTGGCACTGGCAGGCTGGCAGGGTCTGAATAAAGAAAAGGCTTACTCAGTAAATCACCAAAACTTTATTCTAGCTTATTCCCAGTGAAAAGGCTCAGGGCAATTAGGCAGGCTGTGTGATTTTGATCTCTTCGTGACCTCATTTGCAGACTGGGATACAGACTTTCTAGTTAGTTCAAAGGAAGGAACGTGTGACTTTAGTGTGGAAAGGGGCAGAATGGCTCTTGGACAAGAGTGTGAGAACCATTGTGTGGATTCTGTAGTAATGTGAAAGAAATGTGAGCTTTTTCAGTCCATTGTAAGAAGAGAATGTAATGTGTTACGCTCACAAACAAGTAAATAGCTATGGTGACAGATAGTTTCTATAGTTCTACATGCTAATCAGTATGTAGCCCAGGATTCGGAGTTTAATTTCATTCTCTTGTATAGATTAATTTAATGTATTTGAAGTCTGCTACTCTTAGAATTTAAGTCCTTTTTTTTTTTTCCACAGCTGCCTTAGCCTGTGAAGAAAGAAGTTTACAAGACCATTATAAAATTAATGTCATTTAATTTACTTTTTCCTATATAGAAATGGCCTCTCACTTGGTTGGAAAATGGCAGGATACCAGAGTTTCCAATCCAAGTCCACATAATTTCGCTTTTTTTGGTACAGTAATTGCAAAAGTCTTTTGATTAAATAAAATAGAAGCTCATATTGACAGATTACATTTTCATAGTATACATTTGGTCTCACAGTAGATGTCAAAGAATTTCATGAGTACTTTTAATGTATCTATCACTTATTTTGTAGTCACTCTTGAAAGTCACTGCGTTAGGGCCGGGTGTGGTGGCTCACACCTGTAATCCTAGCACTCTGCGAGGCAGAGGTGGGTGGGTTGCCTGAGCTCACAGGTTTGAGACCAGCCTGAGCCAGAGTGAGACCCCATATCTTAAAAAAAAAAAACTAACAGAAGAAAGTCACTGCATTAATTCAGTAACATTTAGATCTTATATGTTCCAATTACTGCCACCTTTGAGCTAACCTAGGTGAGGAGATCAATATTAAATGAGTAAAATTGCATTAAGAATTGATTGTTGTCATAGGAGAAATATATGTATAAAATGTAAGATTGAATGGATATACACAAAATATTTTCTTTAGACTAAAACAGTAATATTTACCTCATCCTCATGAAAGACATGATTGTATATGACCTTTTAAAATAAGGGTTAGTTTGAATTATAAAGCAGAGGACACCAGGAAAAAACTTGTCAGAAAAAAGAATTAGGTCTTTGATGAACAATAGCATTGAATTCTACAGCAGGCACTTGAAAAGTGCAGTGGGGACATGGGGCAAGAATTATCTGCTGTATAAGCAAGGTGTTCTTACCTAAAGTGTTTCTGATTTAACTTTCTCTTTACCCAGTCCTGGTTTTGACTGTTAACACTGCCGTCCAGGTCTTTTGTGGTGAGGACAGTCGGCACTCAGGGCAGTACTGATCAAAGTACCCTACGAGCTGCCCGCTGGAGGGCTCATCTAAGAAAAAGGAAAGAGCGTCTGTGATTGTTTCAGTTTACATTCCTTCTGCTGCAATCTGCCTTCCTGGCTTTCATTCTCGCTCTTATGTCCTAGCATTTTTTTTTCTTCCAAGATGAAGGAGCCTGGTGGTCCTCAGGGCAAAGACTTACCTCGCTGTAGTTAAGAACAGGCTATCCCTTTCCTTAGCTGCCTTCAGATTGTAATGACATGAGCCACAGAACTGCCTACGTTTGTAGGCACAAAATGCCTACGTTTTGTTTTCATTTTTCCCTTAGATATCTCCACAGGACCTTCTTGGCTAAATCAGGGACTACTACTGAACTCTACCCAATCCGTTTCAAATTTAGACCTGACCACTGGTGCCACCTTACCACAATCAAGGTATGTATTTATTTCAAGGCTAGAAAAACAAACCACAAAGCCCTGACTCTGAAGGGGCTGCGTTGTTGTCCACACAGATCTTGAGCAGGTTTGTGGCAGATCTTGCCAGTAGCACCTCCTTCCTATGTCTTTATTCCTTTGTTTTACAAAAATCTCCATACCTTGGCTCAGCACCTGTAACTCAGCAGCGAGGGCACCAGCCACATATACCAGAGCTGGCGGGTTCGAATCTAGCTCAGGCCTGCCAAACAACAATGACAACTACAACCAAAAAAATAGCCAGGCGTTGTAGTGGGCGCCTGTAGTCCCAGCTACTTGGGAGGCTCAGGCAAGACAATCACGTGAGCCCAAGAGTTGGAGGTTGCTGTGAGTGGTGACACCACAGCACTCTACCAAGGGCGACATAGTGAGACTCTGTCTCCAAAAAAAAAAAAAATGTCCATACCACCTTAATGAGCATGTGTGTTTTTAATTGTTTGCTAGTGTAAACCAAGGGTTATGCTTGGATGCTGAAGTGGCCTTAGCAACCGGGCAGTTCCTGGCCCCAAATAGTCACCAGTCCAGCACTGCTGCCTCTCACTGCTCTGAGTCCCGAGGTGAGACCCCCTGTTCGTTCAACGACGAAGACGAGGAAGATGATGATGAGGATTCCTCCTCCCCAGAATAAAGACGGGAGAAAGCCTACATTGTAATGTTTGATGCTCATGTGTGTTTTTAGTGTGAGCTCTTGTTTTTGAAATGATTGCTTCAGTCTTTGCCTTTGCACTGTGTGTTCAGTGAAAACTAGAGAAACACGATAAGCAATTTACATGAAGGCTGAGAAGATTGAGAGGAAAGTTAACATAGTGTGAATGAGAACTCTGCCCAACAGAGCGGTAGGTCATATTGCAAACAAAGCATGATTTCTGAGGATGTAGAGGGGAAGCGTCCCCACAGAACTGGCAGTGTGAGTGAAGCTCATTGATCTTCCGTGAGGCGGGGCCTTTGTACTCCCCACACCTGTGTAATCATTCTTAGAATTGAGGTTACTACAAGGAACAGTCCTTGACCGTCATGCTTCGGAAGTTTCTCTCCCTCTCCCGGGCTGCCTGCTACAAGGCAGAAATGAATACGAAACGTCTCCAGTGGGAGAGTCGTGCAGTCAGGGGCGTGGAGGGCGACGCTCGTGGCCTGAGCAGCACAGGTTGAACTGCTGGACTAGTCGAAAGTCTAGTTGAGGTGCTTTACGCATCAGCTGCCTTAGACAGCTTCTAGAAAGGAGCGAGCGCTAATTTTTAAGTACTTAAGTAACATTTAGAATAATTTATAGTAAAACTGAAATTATCATTATTAGCCAATGCCTTGGTGCATAGAATTTACTAGGGCTACTTCTGGAAGCCGAAATAGAATAGCATTTCCACGTGCATTAAATACTTTGCCAGCACCGCCTTTTGCCAGCATCCTAAATCTGGAGTTTTACAGAGAAGGGAACCATACCTGTAATTTTAATCAAAGCTATGCATTTCACACAGCTTTTTCATTTAAAACAAAACAAATTCCTATGACCAAATTGTTTGCCTACAGTCCCCTCAGTAATTGTATGATGTCACCTAGCGTGCAATTTGTGAAAACGAACCAAATGTCATTACTTTTGTCTTAAAAGAAAAGTCTATTTCAAGAATATGAACAGCAATGTTTTCTTGTACCTGTCACCTTTTTGTACATTTTGAGTAATCAAAATGACCTTATTGGGTTTATTCCTGGGTAAATTGCATTTCAAACTAAGCCAAGATGCAGTATTTCCCAGAAGCACTGGAAACGCTGAGCCCTCCCGCCGACAGGATGTCGGGTGGCGGGTGTGGAGTGCGTGGCCGTCCAGCCGCGGGGGCTGGTAGAAATGCTGCTCTGGTGCTTCCACGGTCACTGCCCTAACGGTAGGAGAGTGGGGATATTCAGTACCTTGGCCAGACCCCAAATTAATTTCACATTAAAACCTTAAAAAGGAAAAAAACAGTAAAATTAAGTCTAAAACTTTGACTTGAACCATATAGATTTGACCTGAGATTATATATCCAGCATCTATGGGTCCAGCAGCAAGCTTGGCGCAAATCCATTCTGTTCTAAATCCCCGAGGTAAATATAAGCTCTGTCCTGTGATGCATTTTTTTTTCTCTTGAGACAGGCTAGAGGGAGGTGGTGTCATAGCTCACAGCAACCTCAACTCCTGGGCTCAAGTGATCCTCTTGCCTCAGCCTCCTGAGTACCTGGGGCTACAGGTGTGCCACTACAGCTGGCTAATTTATTTTACCTTTATTTTTGTAGAGATGGAATCTTAGTCTTGCTCCAACTCCCAACCTCAAGCGTTCCTCCCACCTCGGCCTTCCAAAGTGCTAGAATTACTGGCAAGAGCCACCGCAGCCAGCACTTTGATGCCTTTTTAAAGCTTTACCACCCCGCTTACAGTGATCTCGGGGTGAACGCTTTGATAGGCTTTACATTTTTATTAAGACCATAAAAACTGGTAAACAAGAGCGCACAACTTTAGCGTAAGCCCCTTTGATACAAAACTCTCATTCTGTCAGAAATAAGCCATAGTGCAGACTCAGTGTTCAGGAGCAGGAGACAGAGGCAGTTTTAGAGAGTCCTTTCTTGGTGTGAGTTCGGGATCACACCTTTGGGACTGATCAGACAGGAGCAGTCAGGAACACTGCAGAGGCTGTAGTAGGGAGGTCTCCAGGGACCGACAGGAGACAGCTGACTGGAAAACTGCCAGCAGCAGAGACCAGGTGAACAGGACTTCCTTCCACACCGTCCTGGACGGGGCTGCCCCCTCCTTCCCTAACCCCAGCCTTTCTTATCTCTGTACTTGAAAGGGACCTGGAAAGGCCAAGGGCCACAGCTACCTCTGTAGTTTTCAAAACACTGAATGAACTACAAGTTCCAAAATACTAAAATTTAAGGCAGGTACGTTAATTATAATTCTAGAAAAATTCTCGTAGAGTTCTGGGAAACAGTTTTCTTCTCTGCTCCCGTCTCTGCCGCTACAGTGCTTTATTGATAAAACACGGGCAGAGACGAGAAGGCGGCCTCAGACTCTGGTCCTCTTTGCTGCCCGCCGTTGGCCATCCCAGCCACAAGTGTGTGGTGTTTGGTAGGAAGAAGCCTCCCTTCCTCAGCGGTGTGTCCGGGTTACGGCTGAGGCCACCTCACGGAGTGACACTGTGGTCACCAGCATGTGTCGCTAGTATAAAACCTTGCCTGGAAAAAACTAGGTTGAGATGTTCAGAAAGAAAATTCTGTTATTCTTGTGTTTTCCCTAAACATTTTGCCTGGTTCTAAAGTTCAGCCCTGAGTCATGATCTCATATAAGAAGTGAAAAAATGTGAGAAATTGTGATCACAGTATCTGGGCTTCTTTGTAGGAGTAACGCACATCCCGCCACCCTTCCCAGAGTGTGCTTGTTTTTTGGCCTTTCCTCCTTGAGGGTCAGTTCAGCTGCTTCCCTTCCAGGCGTGTAGCATCCATCAGTAAATTCTTGCCTCACTCAGCAAACACACAGGGGCCTGTATGTCGGGCCCTTAGTGGAAAGGGCAGTGCCACCAGGACACAGCCGTGCCGAGGTGTCCCTTCACACTTCTCCACTGTAAGCCGGCCCTCCACTTGCTCTGTTTGCGTGGCTCCTGGAAGGCCTTGGGGAGAGAGCAGGGAAGGAGGGACCAACACTGGTCTGAACTGTGCCCGTCTGAGAAAGCTGCGGATGAAGGGGACATGCTTGGTGTTCTTCACTTTCATTTTTAAAAGAAGTGATGAGAAAAAATCTGAGCCTTCTGCCATTTTATCTGGATAAAAGAGGGTAACTCCTGCCATTAGCAGAATTTATAGTTGTTAACAGCGCTGTGCTGTATTTTGAAAAATAAAGCCACAGTTGGTCCTCAAAGGGAAAGTAACCCCTAGCAGATAATTCTAATGGAGCTTTTCACAAAGGAGAGGCTTGGTTTACCTCGCAGACATCTTTAACTGGGCTGTTGGTTTTACTAAACCACAATTTGGCTACTTGGGTCATAAAGACAGCAGAGTTGCTCCATGTGTAGATGTGAGTTGGGACCAGAGCACTGGGGGACAGGGGGAGTTGGCAGAGGATGGGAGCAGCCTCAAGTTTCTGCTGTAACTGTAGTGAGAGGAGCCTCAAGGGCCCTTTGAATGCCTGTCAGGCTTCCTCCCCTAAAAATATGAGCTGTCTTACCCCAAATCTGTGAGGCTGTGCTCAGAACTGTGCTTAGTGGTAAGTATGATGTGAGGTTGGACAGCGAGTGTGAAGATTTAACCTGTCATCAGTACCTCCTACTGTGTGCCAGGGGTGGGGGGAGAGCGGTGACAGCCCCGTCAGTCTGGGGAAACATAATCACTGGCAGCATGCAATTGGTGAGTGCTGTGGGAAAGAGCAGCAGAGTGGGGCCGGGGGAAGACCTCTCTGAGAAAGTGATTGGTCCTGAGTCAGTGAAAGGACAGGTGTGTCTACCTCCTCAAGAAGCCACTGCGTTACATAACATGCACCTGGAATCTACTCCGTTCCAACGGCCCCATGGTGCCAGTTTTAAGCATGCATGTTGGAGTCTGTTAAGGAATTTTTAAGATCTGAAAGAATACCAAACTTACTACCACAGTACCTGTAAACCAAGAGAAGATTCTAATTCATGAGCTTCTATCATCATTAGCCTCATTACCTGCCAGCTGAACCCACACAGCAGAAAAGGGAGGAGAAACGCAGACTTTCCACGTCTTCTCAGTTACCCAGGACGTGAAGATTCGTTTCTGTGTCGGACATGAAATCGGCTTTCTTGTGCACAGGGGCTTCTAGCTTTCGTGAAGCTGAAGGCCAGACTGCCTTAAGAACCATTTTCCCGGATGGCTTCCCCACATTCACGCACCCAAAGCAATGTTCCCCATGCCCTGCCATTTGAATGGCCCTCAGAGATGTGCCTCCCTACCCTCGATTTTTACAATTGACAAGTGTTTGGCTAAACTTTCACTCGAAACAAAAATGCTGTTACAAGGAAAAAGCCTGATGTTTGTGAAAGATTTTACCTTATTTTTTTTAAATCAAGCTAAATGCCTATGCATTTAAATATATTTAAAATATAAATTACAACATTTCTCAGGAAATAATCCCTTTACATAACCAAAATGTGTCTGAAAAATTATGCTTAGCTAATCTCAATTTTCCCACATCTGTCTATGTTCACAATATGCTAAGAAAGAAAAAGTGGGTGGACACAAAACTCGGGTCCTGTGGCTGTGCCCTGGGAGCTTCTGAGGTGTAGACACTCACCTGGTAGGGAGGCCCGCGGCCCATGGTCTGAGGCAGGAGGAGGGTTCTGTGCGTTCCGTGCAGCGGTTTGTTCAGTACAGCAGTTCTCAGATGAGGCACAGTGTACCCTGTTCCTTTACCGCCATCACCGCAGAAAGTCTGTGGAAGTCAGTGTTGTCCGGACCCCCGGCCTGGCCGGCACATTAGATGTTGGTCCTGTCAGAGCCTCACTAGGAGCCAGCACAGCTGAAGCGTAGGATCAGGACTCTTCCCCCTTACCACAGGGCTCAGGATGGGAGAGAGCATCTCTTTCACCCTGGTTTGGAGATGTGAACCCGAGAGCCAGGCCTCCCTGCCTTGTGCCCGTCAGCCTGTCTGTAGGAGGGTCTGCACCAAGCCCTAGCTCCCCCTGTGAGGGCCATGTTGCCTCTGCACGGTCCAGCCAGGGGACTTTAGGATTAGCAGCAGTGTCTGTGTCACCAAGTGCCAAAGGGCTGAGGAACAGAAGTGGGACTCCTCTCCCAAGCCCCAGCATGTGGTATCAGCTGTGGGCACCTCTCAGCGCAGAAGTTCCCAGGTGCAGACAGTTACAGGTGGGAGGAAACAGACGCAGGCTCATTCAGGGTCATCACCAGGGGTTTGAGTGGTCGGGCTACCAGCTGAATTTGTGTTCCCACGCTAGCTTGTTTCTGTCCTTGTCTGTCTCAACATAAAAGGGAAACTTCCCCAGATTGTGTTTGGTTTTAAAGACCCGTTACTTTGTCATGCTTCACTTGGTACTCACCATTTGTCCCTCGCCATCCTCCACTATGCCAGGCATCACACAGTGACAAATGGCCTGATAATTTTGCCTGTTCAGACGGGTCAAAGATATTTTTCAGACTAAAAGGTCACTGACAGCCCAGCTGCGTTTCTGCTCCGGGCTCCACAGCTGTTCTTCCCAGTCGTCCCATTAACAGGTCAGGTTCAACCTTTCCGTGTCATGAAAAATGGAACCACCAAGTGACCAACTGCAGGCTGGCTGCTCAGGAGGCCTGAGCTCTGGGGACGTTTCAGTACTGTGAGTTCCTTAGGGTATTTTGTCCACCACCACACCTGACTTTTGGGCAAAAGGGGGGAAAAAGGCTGCGACTCCAAGTCACCAGCCTGTCCCTCTGTCCATTTGAAGATGCTTTGCTTTGACATGTGCTGCTAGGTTTTATTTTCAGAAAAGATAGTTCTTTTTTCTGCACACACTCTAAGCAGTTTGAACAAGAGGAGGAGGAGGAACGTGCACACGCCGAGACAGCTGCCCAGTGCGCTTCCTTCCCTGACGGAAGCACAGGGCTGATGTGATGCGTTATTTTGTGGTCTCTCAAACTTTGTAAATAAATACCATTATTTTTATATGAAATTTTATAGAAGAGCTATTTCTGTATACTTATTCATGGATTTTCTGAAGTTGCTTCCAAGCAGTTAGGAACATGAGTCCTAAGCAGGTTCCACCAGGGTTTCTCAGCTCAGCGTCCCTAGCACCTGCTTTTTGCCACAGGAGTGCTGGGGGTGGGGCTTGGGAAGCGGATTTCAATAAACTCTGATGTTTTTGTCCATTAAAAAAGTGTAAGTATCTTTGTCTATCCTGTAGGATTATAACAAGGAAAGACAAAACATCTGAAATGCGTTTAAGGTGTGCTTGAAAAAAAAATGTACCAGACTTTTTATGATTTCAGTGAAATGTACTATAAGAAAAAATAAATAATTTAAAACAATAGTCTCATTATTAGTGGCTGATGGGGGGGAGGGTAATGGGTACCATGGTGTTTGCCCAGATCTGCCCCTGCTTAGGCCTGAGACAGTCTTTCCCTCCTCGGACACTGCCTCCTCCCCAGGGGCAGCCCCCCTGTCCCAGTGTGGGGGTGTCTACAGGGCCATCCCAGCCTGAGAGGACCCTCAGAATCTGGAGGGTGGGCTTTGGCGGCTGCAGCAAGGCTGAGCTACTCCCCTGCGTGGGCACTGTTGGCAGGAGCACTATGACATGTGCCACCTGCCACAGGAAAACAGGTTGGCTGTCTAAGGTAGCTTTAAAGGTCACTTCAGAAGTTACTTGGAAGATACCTAATAGCATAAAGGATAATCGTTTTACCATTCCAGAAACAATTGACCTCAGTACAATTTTTTGAAAAGGTGCTTTCTTATCTACCTCACACTAAACCAGCATCAGAGAGAACAGTCCCAGCAGTCAATACAGAGGGCCGTGTCCCCAGGCCGCTGGTGCAGAGTCACCTTGTCTCAGCACCTCCTACTCCACCCGTGTCTCCCTGCCTCAGGAACATAGATAACACTATCTTCCACGTTCCAGCAGCAAGCTGAGCACAGGACAGAGTCCAGAAAGGCACAGAGCTGTTCAGGGACCAAAGGACAGACTCTAGGAGGTGGTTAAGGAAGAATGTTGACATCCAGGAAGGCAGGCATCTTCCCGTAATAAAGACTCCTGTGAGTTCAGTGGGCCACCTGAGGCCAGCGCCCACCGCTGCACCTGCGGTCTCCTGGCATCGTGAGCCCAGGCTGCTGGTCCCTTTTCCTTCTGTCCTGTAGCAGCCACTTCTTACTGGTGCTGTTTGGTTACAGTATCCAAGGACCCCTGAGAGTAATCGCTGGGTCATTTGGCTGCCATGAGAAGGTGCTTTTATTCCTGTGGCCTCTTGGGGGCTGCTGTGAAGGACTGTGGTGAGGGTCAGAGGTAGCCATCAACACAGCCGCCAGGGAAGGTGTCAGCGAGTCCCAGGAGCTGTTTGCTCCAGGGCCCAACCTCTTGAGCTGAGCTTGGCTGGTGTGTGTGACAAAGCAGCAGACAAGACAGCCTCAACCCAGAGAGTCAGAACTCGCCCAGCCTGGCAATCAACTCGCTTCCTCCTGCCCTGCTCCCAGAGCTAGTTTTCCCTTTCCTGGGGATGGAGTCCCTTGTGCAGCTCTGTTCACCATGTCTGTGTCTCCCGGGGGCTGGCTCTTCAACCTGCTGCTTGTGCCTGAAGACAGCTCCAGCCTTCCCAGTTTTCTTGCCAGCCAGGAAGGCTGGATCTGTCATTCCCACTGTGGGTGACTGCCAGATGCCTGGGGGCTCCCTCATCACTTCGTCAGCTCAGTTTTCTTTCTGAGAGGTCTTTCCAGCATCTTGCTGAAACTTGCTTTCAGGAAATCATCTCAGTATAAAATGCACTGTGGTAAAGGAAGCCTTGTAGTCAGGGTGGGTGAAACCAATCCCATCTAATGCAGAGTAGAATTTGTCATAAGCACTTTCTTTAATGGACCATGCAAATCACTTCATGGCAAGGTTGCCACTGGGGTGCAGTGGCCCTCACCCAGCCACCCCTGCTTGCCTTACCTCCCACTTTGCCCAGGAGGCCTGATGTACTTTGACGCGTTATACCAACTAAGGTCAGGAGATTGGTTTTTTACATGCCCTAGCACTTGGCCATGGCTGTCCAAAGCGAGAACTGAACTGGAGATCATGAGAAGAGTGAACACTAAGTCTGAAAGTGACAGTCCTGTAGAGGCACCATCTCCACAGGGATTATTCTAGGATTCTGCTAACATTCAGACTTGCTTTTAAGTCTCTAGCAAAGAAAAGTTTGTACTGAATCATCAATTTGAATACAACAAAAATTACTTTTACAGGGTATGTTTGTAAATCATCTAAGTATTGCCTGCTTCTTGTGCCTGCTTCTTGTGACAGGTCCCTAGAGGGGAGGCAGCCTTTTTGCAAATGGGACAGTAGTGGGCTGTGTGCATGAAGTGTCAGGGCCATCTTACATTCATCTAAAACACAAGCCAACCCTTTTCTCAAGCTTTATCTAAATTCTGTTTATCAATCTCTAGTCACAGTTGGAGAATAAGATTGGAAATTATTTTTAAGAATAAAACCAGAGCCCTCTTTAAAGTCATGTGAAAGACATGGACCCGCAAACTGCAGGTTAGTGCCTGCCCTTCCTGCCCTCAGACAAGCCGGGGCAGGGCACGAGTAGGGCCTACTGTTTTCTCCATGGCTGGGACTCAGACCCTGACAGCAGGCAGAGGAGCTGTGCGGCTGACAAGGTCCCAGGCCTTTATCTCAGTCCCTACCTGGGTCCCTGGATGTACCCCTAAGAGGGAGGGGTCTGTCTTCAGAGACAGACAAAGCTGATGATGGACAGCATGGGCTCCAGGGCTTCCAGAAACAGTTTCTCAAGAAATACTTCTACCTGCAGTTAAGGATCATCACCGCAAAGGCAGCTGTTACCTCCCTGTGGGGCCTGTGCCAGGGGACTTGTCCATACATTGTGCAGGTTAAAGACAGGCCTGGCCGAGGGAAAACGCCTGCGGAGAAGAGAAGGTTCCCCCCTTTTCTCCCCACCCGTAAGGCTCTCAGAGCCTGGAGGGCCATGGGCAAGCGAGCTGCAGGGCAGGGCTGACCAGGGAGGCAGGTGCTGCTGGGGCAAGCAGGCATCATGACAGGAGAGAGAACCAGGAGCAGAGGGGAAATCACCACCACCACCCCCCAGGTGCTGGAGGGGTTGGGGCACCATCGCCCCTTCCTGGTGGGAGGAGGGGGTGGTACACTCTGGGTAGGGGATAAACAGCAGTTTCCCTGTTTAGGTTGTTGTTTGCAAGACTCAACAAAAACCAATCACTCCTCTAAGAGTCTCTGAAGGACTGAAAGTAGTACTGGGTATAAATCAATGGATTGACAAGACAAATCCACTTATCTGATCAGCTGCCAGTTCAGAAATTTTAGTTGACATCTCTTTGTGTACAATATATATAATCCCCAGTCCCATAAAATGATCCCTGTGCATAATCTCCTACCACATTCCAACTTATTGGGGGATTTTGCCATGTTTATTAAGCCATCTTAGAACATACTCTGCAGTTGACAGTCTGTTAACTTCACATATTTTTAAGTGAAAAGAGACGCAAAGGAGGGGAGAGTAGGGAGAGTACTTTGCACACTCATCCTGTCTTGCTTCCTCCTACTAGATATGTGAGGGTGGTTTGAGATTTTTGGAAGGGTTCCGGACCTGGAAGGCTGGAGTGCTTGCTTGCAGAGGACAGAAAGGTCATTGCTGCTTGCAGGCTTCAGGTGTAACCAGCCAGCATCCAAGAATTCTTCTCGGGAATTCTTCTCCAAGCTTAACTTTCAGGGAAAGGCAAACAAGTGAAAAAAAATCTTCATTTTTTGGAGATTAGAAATTCTCTGAAAATAACTTATCATCAGGATCTTACTATGTTCTGTATGGACTTTCATCTTCATGGATTCAGGCCTGGTTCAGTGTCTGACACACACACATGTTCTCAGGTTGAATGAAAGAACAAACTAGTGAATGACACACTCTTTCAAAAAGGACACTGACCTTTCGGTTAGTTCCAAATAACCACATAGTGCGCTCACCTGCAGCAGCGATGACCTGGGTGAGTTTGAAAAACTGGCCTCTTCCTTCTCCATCCTGGTTCCTGCTGGACTGGGTCAAGAGAGAACAAGAGCAGAGTCCGAAGTTGCGAAGGTGTGGCGTCTACCTGCCAGGAAGTAGACAGTTGGGAGTAGCAGGAAAATCAGATGATCCAAGGGGAAAATGGACCCGAGGGCAGAGGGAGGGCTTCAGGACCTTCCCTGGCTGGAGCCTGCCTGTGGGGACTAAGTCCTTGTCCTTTCTGACATGTGTCTGACATTCAGACGGTGCTTTTCCAACTGGCCGGGGTTCCTGCATACTAGATCCTTCCTCCTCCCCCAAAGTTAATTGTTTTCTATAAGCCAGAAAAAGACAGGGAAATAAGAATGCTACATATTTTCAGTAAGTGCCATGCTAGGTTTCAAATACCAAAACAGCTGCTGCTTGCCCACACACCCCAGCCAGCTTGCTGCCACTGTCACAAGCCCTTTCTAACCAGTCACTGGCTGGTTCCACGGTTGATTGCGGGCAGGTCTTAACAGGAGAAGCCTGCCCAGAGAACCAGCCAGCAGGGGAGGGAATGAGCTTTTAACCGCTTTGGTTCCAGAAATCTAGAGTATGTAGTCAAAACCCGATGACTACAACTAGATCAAGGTGGCCCTCATGGTTCCAGCTGCTTTCTGTGGAAACTTACCAGTATCCTCTCCCCTGAAGCTTGCGCAGTAGAGAGGGGCTACCCCAAGGTCACACCAAGATTAAATCACTTGCAAAGAGAAGAGCTCAACTCGGGGATTCCAGCCTGAGTACTTTCCCCACCAACCATTATGTCCAGGGAGAAAAAAGGCCTAAACACCAGAGGGCCCAACACCAGGCTGCAGGCCATCATTCAGGCCCACATCCTGAGGAGTGTTGGACACCTACCCTGCCCCATTCTCAAGTTCGGAGACAGTCCTGTTTGAGACCCCTGACTTAAAGCGTGAAGGGATTCCAGGGACATTCATTCAGAAGCCAAATTAAAAAGGCCACCTGTGCTGGGCACAGAGCTGGTTTCTTTCCTATTCTGTGCACCCACAGGCGAATCACAGGCTAGGGATGAGAGGACAAGGTGCCACCTAGGACAAGCCTCGGGTCTGTGGTCGTGCTCACTATCCACAGGCAGGCGCTGGCGGGAAAGATTCTGTATCCCTTCCTCTTCCCAAGAGTCAGGGTCCCCCCCCCCCCCCTCAGATCAGCTTTTTTTTTTCTTTGGGGATGAAACTCTTTTAACCCTCAGAGTGTAAAATGAACTAGCAACTTATCTTTAACTAGGCTAGATGCTTCTCCGCTACTCCCAGGGGAATGTGACAAACCCTGAGCAAGTCTCCAAGGCAGGCTGGGCCCCGGATGCTGGGTGGAGAGAGCGCAGGGTGAGCCTGGGCCAGGACTCCTGTGGCCAGAGGGCGAAGCCCAGGCCAGGAGGGAAGAATTTTGCTCTCAAAAAACTAATCTTTGACCATAGTAATAAACAGCTAAGACATACTTAACATTAACTGCCAGACACTGTTCTAAGCACTTAACCCTATTTTACAAACAAAAATCCCGAGAAACAGCATGCTTTTGCAGCCTCAGTGAGGCACTTCACTCCCAGACAAGTGGGCAGCTTCAGCTCCACACTGGTTGTCTCTCATTTGGCACAGAGAAGGCGAGAGGGTGGGTGGGGTCAGTTCTCAGGGTTTTGAAGGGTCCGAGTCTAGCTCTGAGATCTACACAGTCTGGACAGTGGGGGTTGGATGGAACTGTTGCTCCCCAGCAGATAGTATCTGGAGGAGGTGTGGGGAGGCCAGCAGGTCGCAGTGTAGTCCCCACCCATCTCCTCATGCCTGGGGTTCTTCTCAGGGAGCTGCAGAATCTTCACCCCCTCCCTCTCAGGGGTGAGCACCTTTCCTCTTAGCGGTCCCCAGCAGTCCCAGGATTCACCCTCCTCACCCCCACCTGGGTCACATGCCCAGCCCTAAGCCACTGGTTATGGCTGGGAGGAACATGTGCAGAGAGATGAGCCAGGCCAGGGTCACCCCATCCATCCCATGACACAGGTCAGCGTGGCAGCCCTACCAGGGCCAAGCTGCTGCGATGAGGTTGGCAGGAAAGGTCAGGGCGGGGGATTGATGGACATGCTCATCTAACCTCATCTAACCACAGCAGACTTGCTGGTCACCCTCTTAAAAGCAAGTGTTTGTGACTCAACAGCAGCATTTTTTCGGAGGGCAGTTGTGTAGCTAACAGCTCAAAGCAGTGAAGTTGAACACTGAGGATGTGGGGAGTGACCTTAAAAACATCCACACTTCCCAGCAGCCAGGTGAAATGGTACAATTCTGGGGACAGCAGATCCGGAGCAAAGGAGGCCTGGGGGCTTCCGGTGTGGGCCCCCTGATGAAATGCCAGAGGGCCCTGGCTGCTGTCTCTGGACCTGGGTTTCTATCCTTGTAGATGGCAGCATCAACTCGACTCTCCTCCTCAGGTGGACAAAATACGAATGTGAAAGTGCTCATCCCCATGATCGAACATTCGACTGTGAGGCAGACCCTAAGGAAGCAGGGCAGAGTTAACAGAAGGGAGGACCACTAGTGCAGGTGCTGGGAGCCTTGGATCACGGTCTATCACAGCAGGACTGCTAGTGGGGTGGTTCCAAAGCCACCAGAGTCCAGGTTCCTGCCCAAGGTAGTGAAAATCCACAGCTGAGAAAAAATACACCTTCAGATGATACGCCTCTCATCTCAGCCCTGGGGGACAGGGGGGCGCTGAGGTGGGAGGATCCCTTGAGATCAAAAGATCGAGACCAGCCTGAGCAATCCATCTCTACAAAACACAGAAAAATTAGCTGGGGGTGGTGGCAGGTTCTCGCAGTCCCAGCTTCTTGGGAGATTGAGGCAAGATGATTGCCTGAGTCTAGGAGTTTGAGTTTGCAGTGACTTATGATGATGTCACTGCACTCTACCCTGGGCAATAGAGCAAGACCCTGTCTCCAAAAAAAAAAAGGCACAATTAGAGACTTGAATACCTTAGCATCACAAAAGAACACCCACAATCACGTCTGAACTGAACAGGGAAACATTGACCAGTCAAGGGCCATGGCCCAACAGGCCTCCAAACAGGGCAGAGTGAGCTCTGAGCAAGCAGTGTTGCCCCCTGGGGCAGGTAGGGGTGCACGTGGGTGGAGACAGGGGCCTTCCTGGCAGGCAGGTGGGATAGTCAGAGCCCAGCAGTATAAGGGGACCAGGTGCTACCTCAGAAGGGAGGACCACTTATTCCTGAGGCCCAACTAAAATCATTTCAGAAGTACTCACCTGTAAGTATGACAGACACAAAAGATGGGACGCAGCACACAGAAGGCTTAAGAGGGGGCAGGGCCATCACCTGAAAGACTGGACTGGGTGTGTCTGTCCTTGGCCTCCAGAGAACATTTAGACTATGGCTTTCTTCTCGACTGCCCAGACCACCTTAATCAGGAGCTTCTCACAGAAAACACATTCAAGAAAACCCATCAGACTTCAAAGAGAAAATGGATCAAGGGCCAATGTTTGCTAAATACAGGATGAAATCACTAGCTAGAGTCCCTCAAAACCTAGGTGCCCTGAATCTGGCTGAACTGGGGGTCTGTGTCATGGGACAGCGTTACTTAGCACATCCTGTAGGCAAACTCCTTCAGATGGACTCTGGGAGTGACATTAGTTGCTTCTCCAAGGGTCCTACATCAAAGTCAAAGAATGTGAGGTTTTCAAGGAGCCCCCGGGCTACTTTTAAACCTAACATCTTTGGTCCTTATACTTGCAGCACTGCTGTAAACATCACAATGTTCTTTTCCAATTAAAACAGATTTCTAGATTCCACTTGCCATGCAGACTAAACTAACCTTGTCCATAGGAGTTATTTAAGGATTCGAAAGAATCTTCTATAATCCTGCTCCTCTGACCTGTTCCTCCCCATCCCTCCTGGAAACAGATCAGTGTGGCAGCCCTACCTCAGCCGAAATGTTTGGATTGGCATGGCTGGAAAGGTCAGGGTGGGCAGGAATCATGGACACTCTTGCAATTTTTTTTTTATTGCCCTTGGTAGAGTGCCATAGCATCACAGCTCACAGCAACCTCCAACTCCTGGGCTTAGGCAATTCTCCTGCCTCAGCATCCCAAGTAGCTGGGACTACAGGTGCCCGCCACAATGCCCAGCTATTTTTTTGTTGCAGTTTGGCCAGAGCCAGGTTTGATCCCACCACCCTTGGTGTATGGGGCCAGCACCCTACCCACTGAGCCACAGGTAAATGAGTAACCTGAATGTGGTGGCCCATGCCTTTAATCCTAGCATTTTGGGAAGCCAAGGTGATAGGATCGCTTGAGCTCAGGAGTTTGAGGCCAGCCTGAGCGAGACCCTGTCTCTAAAAACTAGCTGGGGGTGTTGTGGTGGGCACCTGTAGTCCAAGCTACTACAGAGGCTGAAGCAAGAGGATCCCTTGAACCCAGGAGTTTGAGGTTGCTGTGAACTAGGTCGATGCCACTATACTCTAACCTGGATAGAGCGAAAACTCTGTCCCAAACCAAACCAAAACAAAAAAACAAAAAATGTTGTAGTACATGATGGTACACTCAAGCAGCCTGGGCAACAGAGCGGAGAGATCTCACCTGTAAAAAAATACTAAAAATAAAGGAAAGAGTAAAGCACCCTGAAGGCCCTGTGCATCAGCATGGTGACGGCCTTCCCGCTAGGTGGCGCTGGACCTACAGGCGTGTAACTCGAGTCCAAACCTCTTCAGAGGTCCCACAGACCTGCAGTGTGCTGGCTGACGGCCAGCACAGCTGGGCCTGGCACGTGGGGTGGGGATGATCACGCCAAGCTGACTTCGGCCTCAGTGCTTGGTTTCCAAAGGCCATTGCCTTCTCTTAAGAACCAAGAGGACAGCGACCACCCAGAGGACCTGGTCGGTCTGTATGTTCCTTGAGTGCAAGGATCTGGTTTTGACCCCCAGTGTATCCCAGGCTCCTAGCACATAATGGCTCGATTAACATTTTAAAAATGAATTTTCCTGTAGAATATTTTTCTTTTTTGTTTTTTTTTTTTAGAGATGGGTCTCACTCACTATGTTGCCCAGGCTGGACTTGAACTCATGAGCTCAAGTGATCCTCCTGAGAGCTGGGACCCTAGATAGGCATGAGCCACCGTGTCTGGCTCTAAATGAATTTTTTACATGTCTCATGAAGTGACATGACACCAACCTTGCACATTATTTTCTTTTTTTGTTGTTGCAGGTTTTGGCCAGGGTTGGGTTTGAACCCACCAGCATATGGGGGCGGTGCCCTACTCCTTGAGCCACAGGCACCGCCCCTTGCACAGATTTTCTAGGTGAGCTCCCTTCATCTCCAAGCTAGTGGCCTCCAGAAGCTACCAGTTCAGTTGGGAGCAAGGGGTCACTGACAAAGACCCTACTAATGGCTTGCACCACACATGCCATCCTCAGGAAGATGGACCCATAGCCTGCAGGTCTCTGTCCTCCCACAGGACCACAGAAGAAAGCAAAGGACACGAGTAGCTGGGACTACAGGTGCCCACCACAATACCCAGCTAGTTACTATCCCTGTTTCTGAAGTCACTGGACATAATGTGGCCTGGTCTCTGCGCAGAGCTCTGGGCTCTTATCTGGCAGCTCTGGGAAGATTTGGCTTCCAAACTCACTGGCTATGGCAGAACACGTGTCCTTCTGCTGTTCATGTGGCCCCTTCACAACAGCAAGGTTGTGTCCAACCCTCCCTGTGCTTACACTGGGCCCCCTGTACAGTCCAGGATACACCCCTACTTTAAGGTCAATTTAGTGGTTACCCTAATTTCATCTGCAAAGTCCTTCAGCCACGTGACATTATATAATCTCGGGTATGACAGCAGAAGGCAAAGGTCACAGGTGCCAACGGCCCCAGAAGGTGTCTTAAGTGCTCTAACTGAACTCTTGCTCAGCTTCTCCAGCCACACCCCTCACAGCCCTTCCTCTCTGGCCTCGCTGTTTGATTCCCTGAACCACTGCCCAGCCTCTACCCTGCCACAGGGTCTCTTAAAACACCCCAAGTCCCCTGATCCCAGGGTAGCATATCTGATGATGCACGTAATTCTGCAAGGGACTTTATCCCTTTCCACATTGCACCCCAGAGGGAAAAGTCATTAAGAAAAAAGGCCAATGCCAAAAAATATGGTGACACATTTCACCTCACCCTACATGCTCCCTCAGTGCCTGCATCAGAGATCCAGACTGTGCTTTGCGGGGTAGGCTGGAAGAACAGGCCCAGCAGGAGTCTGGGGTCCTAGCACCACCCTGGTTCCCCTGAGAGCAGTGGTGCAGTGCCTTATTCTCAGGGCTCTCCTGCCCAGGTGGGTGGCCAGCCAGCAATCTTTGCACTCTTCTAACTCAAGGCTCCTATGTGGGCGGATGGAGGGGTCCTACCTTCAAACAAATCCACAACTAGTGATGTCTTGGCATTAGCTGGTTGGTCACAAGGAAAATCCAATTTGTTATCAGGAAGGCCCTCTGTCACCCCAATGCCACAGATACAAACTGAAAAGAATGATTTAGGAAATAGACATCCCCTTTCTCAACTCATGTTTTATTTTCTGATGATTTGGTCTCAAGGAACTGGAAAAAAAAGAGCAATCCAACCCCAAACTCAGCAGAAGAAAATAATCACAATCAGATCAAAACTAAATGAAATTGAGAACAAAAGAACTATTTGGATAATTAACAAAAGAAAGGTTGGTTCTTTGAAAAGATAAATAAAACTGATAAACCCTTGGCCAGATTAACTATTAACAGAAAAGGTCTCTAATAACCTCAATCAAAAAGAGGAAATAACAATACAACAGAGATATAAAAGATCACCAATGGGGCGGTGCCTGTGGCTCAGTGAGTAGGGTGCCAACCCCATATACTGAGGGTGGGGGTTCAAACCCGGCCCTGGCCAAACAGCAACAACAACAACAACAAAATAACTGGGCGTTGTGGCGGGTGCTTATAGTCCCAGCTACTTGGAAGGCTGAGGCAAGAGAATCGCCTAAGCCCAAGAGTGGAGGTTGCTATGAGATGTGATGTCACGGCATTCTACAGAGGGTGACAAGGTGAGACTCTGTCTCTTTAAAAACAAACAAAAAGATCATCACTGAATACTACAAAAATCTCTATGCCCAAAATTTGAAAATGTGGAAGAAATGGACAAATTCCTGGAATCACAACACCTCCCTAGACTCAACCAAGAATATATAACTCTTGGACAGACCAATACTAAGCCCCAAAATTGAAACAAAAAAGCTTCCAACAAAAAAAAGTCCTAGACCAGATGGTTTCACACCATAATTCTATCAAACGTTCAATGAAGAGCTTGTACCTATATTGTAGAATCTGTTTCAAAACATTGAGAAAGAAGGGATCTTCCCAACTCCTACAAAATAAACATCACTCTGATACTAAAACCAGGAAAGGATACAACAAAGGAAGAAAACTACAGACCAATATTAATGAATGTTGGTGCAAAAATACTCAATAAAGGCTCAGTGCCTGTGGCTCAAGCGGCTAAGGCACCAGCCACATACCCCTGAGCAGGTGAGTTCGAATTCAGCCCGGGCCCCGCCAAACAACAATGATGGCTGCAACCAAAAAATAGCTGGGCGTTTTGGTGGGCACCTGTAGTCCCAGCTACTTGGGAGGCGGAGGCAGGAGAATCGCTTGAGCCCAGGAGTTGGAGGTTGCTGTGAGCTGTGATGCCAAGCACTCTACCCAAGGCGACAGCTTGAGACTCTGTTTAAAAAAAAAAAAAAAAGTACTCAATTATACAGGTAGACATCAGAAAAACTATTCACCACGACCAGATGGGTTTCATCCCAAGGATACAAGACTGGTTCAACATACATAAATCTATAAATGTAATTCACCACATAAACAGAAGTAAAAACAAGGCCCATGTAATCCTCTCAAAATGCAGAAAAAGCACTTGACAAAATTCAGCATCCTTTTTTAAAAAGAAGGCAAGGAAATTGGCATAGATGGGATGTTCCTTAAATTGACAGAGGCCATCTATAACAAAGTCACAGCCAACATCTTATTGACCAGAGAAAAGCTGAAAGCACTTCTGGTTAGAACTGGAACCAGATAAAGATGGATTTCCACTATTGTTACTATTATTCAATGAAGTGCTGGAAGTCCTAGCCAGTGCAAATATCAAGGGTATCCAAGTGAGGACAGAAGAAGTGAAACGGTTGCTCTTTACTGATGATCTGATCTTATACTTAGAAAACCCCAAGGACTCAATCACAAGACTCTCAGAAGTGATAAAGAAAGACACCAACATCTCAGGACATAAAATCAATGTACACAAATTAGTAGCCTTCATATACGCCAACAACAGTCAAGCTGAGAATCAAATCAAAGATATAAAACCCTTCATACCATGAAAGCAAATGAAATACCTTGGAATTTATTTAGCAAAGGATGTGATGGATCTCTAAAGAGAGAATTTGAAACACTAAAAAAGAAAATAGTGGAGAATGTTTACAGGTAGAAGAACATACCATGCTAATGGCTGGGGAAGAATCGACATTGTTAAAATGTCTATACCACCCAAAGCAATCTATAGGTTTAATCCAATTCCCATTAAAATACCAATGTCATACTTTGAACATCTTTAAAAAAATAGTTGTACATTTTGTATGGAACCAGAAAAAAAAAAAAAAAACAAACAAAAAAGCCAAAACAATTTTATGAAATAAGAATAAATGTGGAGGCATCACTTTACCAGACTTCAGGTTACACTACTAGTCTATAAATAGAGACACGGACCTATGGATCAGAACTGAGAAACTAGAGATAAAACCAGCATCATATCGCCATCTGATCTTTGACAAAGCAAACAAAAGCACACACTGGGGAGAAGAATGCCTATTTAATAAATGGTACTGGGAGAACTGGTTAGCCACTCGTAGAAGACTAAAACTGGACCTGCACCTCCCATCACTTAGAAAAAGATTTAAATCTAACAGAAGGAACTATACAAAACCCTAGAAGAGGCCAGGCGCGGTGACTCACGCCTGTAATCCTAGCACTATGGGAGGCCGAGGAGGGTGGATTGCTTGAGCTCACAAGTTCAAGACCAGCCTGAACAAAAGTGAGACCCCATCTCTACTAAAATAAAAAAACTGAGGCAAGAGGATCGCTTGAGCCCAAGAGTTGGAGGTTGCTGTAAGCTATGACGCCATGGCACTCTACCCAGGGTGACAGGTTGAGACTCTGTCTCTCAAAACAAACAAACAAACAAAAAAAAACCTAAAAGATCATGTGGAAAAACTCTTAATCTTACCTATCAGCCTCGCGAAACCATTTATGAAGAAGACCCCACTGGCAATCATGGAAGCAACAAAAATAAAGAAATGATACCTGATCAACTTAAAAAGTTTTTGCACAGCTAAGGACACAATCAACAAAGGAAAAAGACAACCTTCAAAATGGAAAAGATATTTGAATGCTGCAAATCTGACAAAGGCCTAATAACCAGAATCTAAAAAGAACTGAAGCAAATAAACAAGAACAAACAACCCCATTAAAAACTGGGCAAGAAACACAATAGAAACTTTGCTCATGAGAACACAAGAATGGCCAACTAATACATGAAAAAATGCTCATCATCCCTAATTACCAGAGAAATGTAAATCAAAACTACTTGGCGCTATCACCTAACTCACATCATGAAGTTCTGAAGCAACAGACACTGGCGTGGATGCAGAAATAGGCCACCTCACGTGCTGCTGGAGGAACTGCAGGCGGCGTAGCCTCTGTGGAAACAAGTATGGAGACTCCTCAAAGAACTAAATAAGCAGACTTACCATTTGATGCTGCAATCCCACTACTAGGTATCTACCCAAAAGAAGAAAGACATTTCTCACAAGGACACGTGCTCAAATGTTTATAGCAGCTCAGTTCACAATCGCGAAGATGTGGAAACAACCTAAGTGCCCTTCAACCACATGAATGGATTAATAAATTGTGGTCTATGTGTACCATGGAATATTATTCAGGCATTAAAAGATAGGAGACTTTACATCTTTTATAACAATCTGGATAGACTTGGAGAACCTCCTCCTAAGGGGAGTCCCACAGGAATGGAAAGACAGCCATCCCAGGTACCCAGCAGTCAATTGAAACTGGTCAAGTAACAACTACAGGCTCGCAGGAGAGAGAAAAAGTCAGTTGGATTCAAGCGGGGGGAGGCGGGGAAGGGGTTTAATGGGCTCCTACCTAACGGATGCAATGCACAGGCATGTGGCACACTTCCAGGATAAAGGACACAGTCAGAACTCAGACTTTAACCTCACAAACTATGTTAACTAATCATTTGTGTCCTCATATTAATCTGGGGGAAAAAAGACTTAGTGACATCTGTATGTCTGTCCTGTTATCTGCTGCAAACCCACTCCCCCATTCTGGATGTCATCTCAATTCTTTCATATTCTGAGAAACTAACCTGCTTTTGTCTAAGCACATAGAAACAGAACTTTCATCCATATTATACTTCAAAACACACAAAACCACTAATTTAGTCAATTAATATGCACTTCACAGGAGCCCAAGTTGGCAGTTGCTGAGGACCTGTTTGCACTGGGCCAACTGAAGTGGTACCCAAGCTAATCCATGACGTAGTCCCCTGCTTCAGCACTCTCTTATCCTTGTTTTATACTCTTTAAGAAATAACACGAGGAAGAAAAGCAAAGCCCAGAAAAGGATTGCCCTATTAACCCCAAGAATAATTTTTCTGTTTTTTTTTTTTTTTTTTTTTTTGAGACAGAGTCTCACTATGTCACCCTAGGTAGAGTGCCGTGGTAGCACAGCTCACAGCAACCTAAACTGAGCTATGGGTAATGCTCTCAAGAATCATTTACTTCAATCACAAAGACTTCTGAAATGCAAATGTTACCACCATGATCTCAGTGACACAGCAACGAACAGCACTCCCACGTTAGCTGAGTGCCCGTTACCAAAGTGCAGAGGCTATCGAGGCCCAGCTGCACAGGCAAAGTTACCCAGACCCCTCTCACTTTCCAAACCTCCATTCCTGAGCCGGTTGTGTGGGGTCCCACCTGTCCCGGTTTGCACCAACACAAGACTTGAAGAATATCTGTTTTGCTTTTTTCTTTTTAAGGGAGTAAAGTAGCAAAACAAAAAATAGGCTTAAAGACACACAAACACAGATCATGTGGAAAGCACACTTTCTTCAATACAGGAGAAAGTAGCTCAAATTGTAACAGAGAATCATGCAAAGAAGACGCCTAAGACTGAAGGGGGAAATACTCCATGACGCTAACCAAACTGGTGTGAAGCTTTGAATAAGTTCCAAGTTTTTATATTTTACAATGTGTATCTTTTATTAGAGTCCACAGTCTGCTAAATAAAAGCAGTAACAAGATATTTCACAAACCATTATACAATTTAAATCGTATGAATTTAATTTCATAAAAAATCAGGTGCATATTCAGACTGGCTGAGCTACAAATGCTATGTTTTATCTCTGGTCTAAAACACTTCGTAAAAAGACTTAATTCTGGCACACAACCCCATCAGTTTTTTAAATACATGTTTTACAAGAAGTTTGTGCTCTTAATCAAAAAGATCCACAGACTAATTCAGTGTGTAAAAAATAAATTTTACAAAAAAACCAAGGTAACACTTTCAAATCCACTTTTATTTTCTCTTTCTTTCTCCTCACATACAGAACTTCCCCACATACCACATTTCTTGAAACTATAAAGTCACTTGATATCGGCCAGGTACCATTTTATTCCTAAAACTTTGTTGGCATCAAAATATGACAGTTAACCAGTGTTAAATCCATAAAATATTTACATAGCACAGCACATTAAGCTTTAGACACTTGGCAATTAAACCACGTAAAAAGAGGATGAGTCCCACATCCTACAGGCTCGGAATCAGGTGTTCACTGGTCCCTATCTGGCGACTGTACACTGGTTGGGGCAGCAGAGGCAACAGGCAGTTAAACTTCAGAGGACACTGAACACTATGATCTGGAAGCACGCTATGATGTCACCCCAGTGCCATGTACCACACCACCTTTCTCCAAGGTGGTCTCATGATTCTAGAATGGTAGGTCCAACTGATACAACAAAATGAAGACAGACAATACA
>CAUYPK010116115.1:0-51054 GCA_963574355.1 Loris lydekkerianus | reverse complement strand
AAAAAGAAAGGATAAAAGCCTTCAAAGCATTTCCTGGGTGCCTGTAACCGCTTCATGGCCCTTCGGACCGCCCCCCCCCCCCCCCCCGTTGTCCAGTCTAGAGAGGGAGGGACAAAGAAATGGGGCCACAGCAGACGTTCTCCTCTGCTCAGTCACCACCCTGCCTGTCAGTGTGGGCTGATTGAGACCATTCCCCCTTTCTCCACCTTCACCCCAGGCAATGCCTTTTTTCCCTGCTAAAAGGGAACAGTGTCCCTGCAGAGATCTACCTAGAGGTTGACATCTCTGGGACCCCCTCTTTCCCTGGCAGGAGAGGGGGGACAACTTCCTGGCTCAGGCAGCAGGAGGCATCTGACACTGCCTCTCAGATGCACCTGCCCTCTCAGCCCTTCACACCACCCCATCACACTGCCTGCCTGAGTCATCACCGTGCCACAGAGGGGCCAGCAGGGCAGTACATCCTGGGCTCGGCAGGGAGCTGGTCCTTTGTGAGCTACTTGGCACTACACAAAGTTCAGCTGAGGACAAAGGGTGCCCCACTGCTTCTCAGCTCCCTCTCTAGCACACCAGAGAGGCTCTGAGCTCGGCCATACCTGGGTCCTACCCTCAGAAGAACACGTGCTTAGAGATGTGAACTTATCCCTTCTCATCTTGACTGAAGAGCCAGAAAAATCAGTGTCAGTGCTAAGGTTCAGCTGGAAGCAATGGCCTATATGGGAATAACTCCTACTGCTGTTGTCATTTTATTGTTATCAGTAAGACATGAGATGCTGAAAAGATTCCCAAGGACACTGGGGAAAAATCTCAAGAGGGTCTGGACTGGATTAGGGAGAAAAAGAGTGATGAACAAGATGTCTGTTTAGGGTCCTTTTTTCATATGGGGAGAAGGGATCCTCTGCCCCATATCTCCAACCAGTCATCACCTGGCCTGGGCCCCCAAGATTCTCCATAGGGGAAATCTGTGCCCAACTTGTCTCCACAGATACTGGTTGAGGGGAATCATCCTAGTTTATCTATGAGAAGTATTCTTTCAGACACAGTCCTTCAGGAGAGTTCACTTACAGCCTCTGTTGACTTTCCAGCACAGGAAGCTGCCAAGACTATAGAAGGGTGATGGGGAAACCCTAGAGGCAAAGGGGGACTCACAAATGTCAAGCTTCACCAGCTATTTGCTGGTCTCTGCCCCAGTGGAAGATTTATGCCCCCACTAGGGGGCAGGGCTCTCCGGTGCCTCGAGGCTGCCCTTACCTGTGTAAGGGACGCTGCACCCTGCCACCCCTTACAATATAATATTAGCTTGAACCATCTGAAATTGACAAATTTAAAAAGTGAGTCCCATATCAATGACATCAAATACTGCAATCTAATAGTACATAATAACAATAAAAATAATAGTTAACAACGACCTTCAAAATGTGGACACTTATACCCATTTAGAATTCCATCTGCTCCCCCCCTCCCCAGCCACACTGGGGCAGGTAAAGCCAAAAGAACCTCTCTCCAAGGTCGCAGCAGGACTTCCAATCACTAAATCCAAGGGTATTTTCTCAGCCCTTAACCCCAGCAGTCTCTGCCCCGTTGGAGAATGGTGACCAGCCTGTCTGTTCTCTACACTCTTTCCTTATGTACTGAGGTGTGGGGATCCCCTGGTTTTGTAGAACTTGATTAACTATTAAGTGGATCTACCTCTTCTGGGGTTTATGATTTGGGGCAAATCACTTAAGCTTCTGAGTTTCCATTTCCCCTATCTGCAAAAAGAGCTCAATAATACACAGGCATTGGGAGAACTAAATGAGATCACGTATGTCTGTGTGAGTGGTGAAGCACCAGGGATGTGGACAGTCTCACTGTCACTCTGACACTACATTCTCCAAGTTCTCTCTAATTCTGTTTACTTCAGACTTCTCTTGCCATGATCTCTCCTTAAGGGAACCCGTGGGGAAAAAGGGAAGTTAGGGTGGAGAAAGAGAACCCAAGAGAGTGGGAGGAAGTGGGGAGGGGTACCCAAAACCCACCTGAAAGCACATGGAATCTTGGGACCCAGCCAATAACACTGTGGCTAGTGGCGAGCTGTACAAATAAAGTAGGTGAGGAGAGACGTCTCCCAGCCCTTGACTTGAGGAGAACAGAATTGCTAGGTATCAGCTTGAGAGAGGGGACTAATTAAGGCACAAGACAAAAATGACACAAACCAACGAGAGGGACCCTGGGGGAGGTAGAAAACCCCCCAAATCCCAACCTGACAGCAGCAACCCATTCGGGACCCCTACCACTGCCTCAGAGGCCTTCTCCATCAATAAACTTTGGTTTGGGCCACTCTGTCTTCTGGCCCATGAATTCATTCTTCAACTTCTTGAGACCACGGATCTGGTGGGAAGAGACAGCTCTGGTGACATCCTCTGTCCTTAAATCTTGGCGTTTCTCAGTAATTTGCCTTGGCCTTTTCCTCCTCTACCTTCCTCAACCATTTCAGCCTCTCCATGGAGTCCACCTCACCTCTGCCTTGCATGTCCACATACTTGCCAGTTCCCTCTGCCTGGAGCATTCTAATTTTAATATGTTCAGACTAGTATTCTCTTTTCTCAAAAAGGAGTCTCTTTTGTGTTTCCTTTCTTGTTCACAGCATTACTCACCTTTTGGGTACCCAAGCTAGAAACCTTAGAGTCGCCCCTGCTTTCTTTCTTGCCCCTCATTCAATTGGTCACCAGGCCCATCAATTTTGCCTTTGTAGGCTTTTCCTCATGTCCTCTAAGGCTGCCCCAGCACAGCCTCAAATTCTCTTTCACCTGAAGCTTTGCAAGGATCTCCTGGTCCTCCTGCCCCCAGGCTCGCCTTCCTCTCCCCATCCCTTCAGCGGCCTCAGTGCCCCGTACAACTCTCTCTGATCCCCCTGCAGGGCTGTATGCTCTTCAGTGAGCTCCCACAGCTTTTGTGATGAAACCCAAACTTCTTGGCATAGCATTCAAAATCCTTACTGTTTCACTCCACCTTACTTTCCACAGCCTCCCCCTGGACGTTCTCCCCTAGTGGCCCATATTCCAGCCATGTGGAACATGACCTACAGTCCACTTGCCTGTCCCTAGGCCTTTGGTCAGCCGGCCTACTCTGCTCAAAACACCCTCTCCATGCCCCTGAGTCCCCTCCAGGCCTGCTCACTTCCCTTTCAAATCCTCTTCATCCTCCAAGGCCCCAAACTCTTCTCTACTGTCAAGCCTTCCCTAGGGTCCCAGACAGAAATATTTACTTTCTCACTATGTTCCTGGGACATTTTGCCACACCACCTTTTGATTGTGAGCTCTTTGAAGGCAGAGACTAAATTTTAGCCATTTTCACTTGATACCTGAATTCAACCTAGCTTATTAGTACAGACGTAGCACTTAGATATGAAGTGTCTGGGTGATTCTGGGCTAGGGATGGATGTCAGCTGTACAGTACATCACAAACACACACACACACACACACACACACACACACACACACGCCATTTAGCAGATATCACTAGTTCATCACAGTACTTTATTTTTTAACTGTGCCTCAGAATCTTTCTCAACATAGTGATACAGATAGCCAATTTCAATCGAATGGAGTTAGCCTAATAAATGAAACCTAATGTGTTATCCTGGCATGTCTGAGGCACAGCCAAAAGTCCCTACCTATTCTTCTTTCCCACTATGTGCCATCCTAGTCTGTGGCATTTACTAGCTATGGGAACTTTAGTCAATCTTTTAATCTCTCTAGGGCCAAGTTTCATCATCTAAGGAAGCTATAAACCCTTCCATTGTGTAATCAGTATTCTGTGAGATAAAATATGTGAAATCTGCAAGGCCTTTATGCAAATAAAGGTATTATCATCCTACTTTTCCCATGAAGGAAAATTTTCTACTGAATTAGAGAAACTAAGGCTGAGAGAGGAAAAGTCACTTGCTGACATTTAGTGGCAAAGTCTCCAAGTCCCCCCGGCTTCTCCCTCACACTGCCTCTCCATACTCAGTGGGTGTCGTGCTGCTCAAGCTAGACCACCACCCTACTCCTCTCTCCAGGGCAATGATGGTCTGCCGGGTAGGACTTACTACAAGCCCAGAATTGAAGAGGGCTTCCAATCAACTAGTCTTCATTGTACCTCCATATAATTCCTCCAAAGCTTGCCAAGAGGTGGGAAAGTATGTGTTGAGGAATACTGGACAGAGAGAAAGTTTTTGAGTATTGTCCTTCTGCCCCTGGAGTCCTGCTTGCCCCTGGCCTCAGGGGCTCTGGGCAGCTGGCAGTCCTCTCAAGGCCCAGGGTGGCCAGGCCCCAGGAGATAAGGTTCTTGGGGTAGAGGCCAGTGAGCCACTGAGCTGTCATCTGATCTGCCATCAGAGTCTAAGAAACTGGAGCGGGGACAATAGGACCTGCTCCTGGAGTCCCCTGCCAGACAGGCTTCTCCACCTGAGAGCAAAGAGGGAGGCTGGCCAGATCCCAGCTGAAGGCCCCTTCTCTACACACTTCTAGTCTTTGAACTTACAAGCTATATTGGCTAGTGGTGAGGGAGGACTTGGGCCCAAATGGTAGAGAAGCTGAGAGGTAGTGCAGGGGCCGGGGAAGGCAGAAGATTCACCTCAATATGGAAGCACCCCATCATCCCCAACAAGGAGAATCTCTTCTGAACTGATTCTTAACTTGTATTTGGTTCATCTTTGTGTCCTTCTCAGTGGCTGGCGTTTCCTGACTCAGAAGAGCCTGTAGGACTGATAGTCTACACTGCTTTTTCCTCCCTTCGGCCCTTTGTGCAGCGTGCAACATTGTTCGTCTTGGGAAGTCTTTCCTCTGAGCTTCCCGCTGAAGTTTCAACTTTTGGACACTTGGGGGCACTGGCTTAGACTCCTCTCAGTCTTTTCTCTGGTTTCCCTCAGTTCTCACTCCTAGCCGTCCTCGGACCCAACCCAGCAACACTCTCCCCACTATTTACGGTGAGAGGAACAGAAAAGGAAACCGAAGCCCACAGTGGGCGCACAATGCTAACGGGACTGCCTTGGTGCAAGAAATCCAGAGTCTTCTATGGAAGGTAGATGCCTCTTTCATCATGAGAAAGGAGAGAGACAGAAAACTTCAGGCTTGGACCAAAAACTGATGCAGAGTCATACAACTCTGGACTGAAAGCTTCTCCCTGGACTGGCCAGTGCTTCTTCATGTCCATGTGACCAAGAATAAGAATGAGTCTTGAGAGAAAGGAAGAAAGAAAAGTAGAAAAAAGAGGTTGGAGAGGAAGTGGAGAGACCACATGTCTGAAGCCCTTAGAATGACAGATGGAAGAGAGTCCTTTATAACCTGGTCTCCGCTGACCTCCCCCCCCATCTCTACCTATCATTCTTTATCGTCTGTCTACACCCCTCACACATACCCTATATCTACACCAAACTTCTTTTTGTTCTTGAACAAAGCACGCTTTCTCTTAGCAACAGTTCTTTGCAAATAAGAGAACACTCTTCCTCTTCCCACTTTGCCTAATGAATTTCTACTCTTCTTTCAGGACTCAGCTTAGATGTCACTTTCTCTGGAAAGCCCTTCTAGATGCCCTGGCCCCATGTGCAGGCTCCCATGCATGGGTATCTGAGTTCCCCCGGTACCATGGACTTCCCTTACTGCGTGCCAGGCACAATGCTGAGCATTCGTGCAGTGCTCCATCCTGTCCTCCCCGGAGGTGGTTGGCAGATGTGGAGACATTGCTAACTTGCCCAGGAGGACTGCCAGTAAGGGATAGCACTGCGAGTTGTATTTGTCATCTTGCTACTGTACCATGTCATAGAATATTCATACTGGGAGATCCTCTATAATCATCCCATTCAATCCTCTGATTCTACTAAAGAGGAAGCCAAACCTAGAGAAGTGGGTAACTTTCCCAAGATCACACAGCTAGCTAGTAACTCATATCATTTCATGTCAGAATAACCCTGATCTTCTTCCTCATCTCACCTTCTCTCTTCCTATAAGATCTTTTTCCTGACCCTAGGGGCCTCAAGTGCTAGTGAGGGTGGAGCCAACCTTGGAACATCAACCGTGGAGCTCATTCCCCAACCAACCTTAGCCATGGCCCCCAGTCTGTTTGAGCTGGCTCTTCTAGCCAACAGATCTCAGGGGTCTGCCTCACCCTGCAACAACCGGACCAGAAATATGTCAACAAGAAGAATTAGAATAAACAGCAAAGGGGAGGGTCCATAAGGATGGGACAGATTCATTGATGACTTTGCTGGGGGATGTGAAAATGATCAAGAGAGTTCCTTTGAAACCATAGGAAACCCCAGTCCACAGGACACTAAGAGTCATTGCAACTATCTCCCAGGCCACCCAGTCCCTGTCCAATAGGTGACTAACGGTGAGAGCAGAGTGAGCCCTCCACCTCTTCCTGTTCCTTCCCTTTGCCCAGTACTGCCTGGGAGATTCTTCCAGTTAAGTCAAAATTTACCTGCTGCTACCTAAGTAATTCCTTCATCTTTGTATGCATGGTGGAGATGGACACCCACAGGTGCTTCTCTGTTTAGGGGACAGAGCCACTTTCCCTCTCAACTTCCTTCTCAGGGCTCCTGTCCCATGTATGGAGAGCAACCTCTGACCCTGATGCTGAGACGTCTAAGGGGGGGCCTCCATCACTCTGGGAAGCTAGCTGTCTGCCCCTCCCTCATCCTCCACTCATTCTTTACCTGCATTCCTCACAAAGACACTGACTAGCTGTAGGACTAGATCCAGAGGCGGGTGTCTCACACTCTTCGGTCTCTTACATATCCACCTGCCCCAGTATAGCAGGGGGGTGACCTTATACTTTGGGCATCCCTTCCTTCTCCAGCAGGAAATGTTTGGAAGCAGAAGAATCACGTTGAAAACATGGGCTGGGGGAGGTTTGTTTTGCAGGAAGGAAGACACATGAATGAAGCATCCTAAGGAGGACCCGGTAGCCGGAGAGGAGCATCCTAGGTAAGGGGTGAAGAGAAGGGGCAGAAGGGCTCTGGGGTTCTGTGCAATTATTATGTAAGGGAAAGATCCTGGGAATCAGCACTCAATTATATTTGCAGATGAGCTGGCCAATATCAGCTTAGCTCTTCATCTAATAGTTTCTGCAGCTGTGACCCCATCCAACTCCCAGGTCCCAGCACCCCATTGCACAGTCAGCCCTTAAGTCTCTGGGATCTCAGAGCCCCTCCCCCCTAATTCCCTTCCTACTGCATGTGCTCCAGGCTGCCAGAAGATGCTGCAGACCAGAATAGTAGGAGAGGCAGAGACACCCCTGCAGGTGCTTGTGCAGACCCTGGGTATTAGCTGGGAAGGCATCACCAAGGACTTGCGATTGGTAGAGGCCTCCGACTCTAAACTCCAGCTAGCTAAGGAGGCTGCAGGGTTGCTGGCTCTGGCGATCCTGAGTAAGTAGCAGGAGTGGGGCTGGCAGCAGGGTAGGAAATGAAAGAAGGTGGGCTCACCCTGCTTATAGGAAGTGAGAGGGCCCAGAGACTTTGGAGGTTCTTTCTAGACCTCGAAGCCTATTTAAGGTCCCTGTACTAGTTGTGCTTCTTCCTGCCCCACACCACCATGCCCTCCCTACTTCCCAAGGAAGGGGAAGGGGAAGCTAGCCCTGTTAAAATTGCACATGGGGTGAGGCGGGTCATCTCAGGGACAGATAGTGAAAAACCATAAAAACTTAAAGGGAAGAGACCTCCATGCTAGTCCCAGCTTTGCCACCAACTGCTTGGGCCATCACCTCCCCTCTCCAGCCTTGCTGGGAAAATGGTAACTGTCCTACCAGTGACACAGAGCAGGGATGTGCCCTGGGCAAAGGCACAGGACAGTCTTGTTGGACCTGTGCAGGCCAGGTAGGGGGTTAGCTATTCATACAGCTCTGTCCGGTGTACTGACCCAGCTCTGGGCCAAGGCACTGGCCCACCTACCTCTCCTGCTTGGGGTGGGAGCCACCCTCAAAGTTCAGCAGAGGCTGTGCCATGGTTAACGTATAAGCAGGTGCGGTCTGGGGCAGCAGGACATTTCCCGCCCCAGGGCCACATTCTCGAGGTCAGGACAAGTGCAAACTTGTTATAACCTGTGTTGGAGCAGCAGAGGGCAGGGAGGTCATGGGGGGAGGTGGCATTGAGACGCCTGTGGCCGCCAGAGGGAGTACAAAAGGAAAAGAGCGAGACGGGTGGCAGGTGTGCGGGTGCATATGCCAGGGGACGGTGGTGCAGGCGTGCGGGCCTGTGTGTGTTCGTGTGTGTCGGCGTGGTGTGTCTGGGCACATACACTTGCTGTATGAATGGTAGCCGCGTGTGGGGCTGCATAGTTGAGCGTGTGCCCGTGTGTCTCTGCATATGTGAGCCCCAAGGGCGTCTCTGTGGTGGGAGGAGGTGGGCAGCCACCGACCAGGCTGGCCGCCTGGAGCTGCGGAGTGGGCTGGCCATTGAGTGCCCTTTCCCGCCTCAGGCCTTACAGAACCTGCATTCCAGCTGGATCCACAGACGGCCCCACCCAGGGAGCCAGGGCCTCTCCCCTCTGTGTGCCCTCTGCAGCCTGCCCAGGGAGTGGGGGGGTCACCTCCTGCCCATCCCCCCTGGCCCTGGGCCCACTCACCCCCACACACACCCTCCCCGAGCTCTCTGGGCTATCCGGACACTGGGGCGAGGGGGTGGGGAAGCTCTGAAAGCAGGTGACTGTTTGGGGGAACTAGGGGACAGAGCCCCCATTGTGCCCGCCCCAGAGCCGCCTCAATGGAGCTCTCTGGCACAAAGGGGCTTTGACAATGGGCAGGACATTAGCATGCAGAGCCAGCCCCTCAGCCCTCTCCCAGTCCCACAGCCCAGGGGCGGGAGCTGGGGGGCTGCAGCAGAGGGTGAGGGGGCTTCCAGACTGAGTCTGAGGAAAGCTCAGCCTACAGGGGCTCCCCTGATGGCACTGCCCAGGAGACAGGGGAGGAGACTATAGACTAGGGCCCCCAAACCTGCCACTCTCCGGAAAGGACCTTCCAAGTGCAAACAGACACAGGGACTGACAAGGATGGAGGGGGAGAGGCTGAGGGAGGCCAGGGCCCCTGATCCCAGGCTGGGCTCTAGAAAGAAATGAGTGTGCAGTTGAAGTCCACCCACACTTTGCCTCAGTTTTACCATCTATTCCAGGGAATTGTGTGGGTAGGAAAGGACAAACGGAGCAATAGAAGGCCACCTAAGCAGAAAAGGCATGCACTCAGGTTTGGGGGTTCCATGGGCTTCTGCTTCCTTGGGGTGGCATTCTCTCATAAAACCTCCACCTGCTGTGGTTCTGGAAGCTGAGGAGACCACGACAGGGGAAGTAGGGAGTTGCAATTAGGGACAAGGGTCCCCACCCATATGGACTCTTCCAGGGAGTTCAGCCTGAACTGATGAAGGTGGAGCTGGGAGCTGGGGACTCTGGCTGAAGAGCCAGTGAGCAGGACCAGCTCTGCCCCCAGTGTGTGCATCTGTCTCCCCTATCTGCCTCCTCCTCTTCCCCAGTCTGTGGGGAGAGGCTTCCCTTCTGCCTAGGAAACCCCACTAGCATCCTCAGCACTACCAGCTGCCTTTCCAAGGTGCCATGTCCTGACCTATGGCACCACAGCACAAGGGGCAGGGGGAGGGGAGGGGATCCAGAAGAGGGCTGCCAGGCCTGGGGTGGTGGGAGAGAGCGGGGAGGAGGGCAGTGACCTGAAGGGGCACCACATGAGAAGCAGTGTCACTCAATCACAGAGCTCCCCTGCCCCTGGCTAATGAGCCCCAGGAGAGAGGGTGGGGGCACGCTACATCTTCTGGGCTTCAGAATGTATTCCCAGCTTTCTTTCTCCTCTGCTGAAATGTAAGGAAGTCCTATCAAAAGACCAAAGGTCTGCCTGCCCTCAAGGCTTCCTGCTGCTCTGCTAGGGCCTGAAGGGCTCACTAAGATCTGCTTCCCTCCCCCTCTCAAGACCTTATTCCCCCGCACACCTGCACCGTTCACCCATCCCAAAGAGTCTGATAGGGCTAGGAGTGAGAACTCCTGGGTTGGGGCCCTGTAACCCTGCCTGCCAACTTTCACTGGGAACTTACACAAGTCACTTCCCTCTCTGGGCCAAGCCCCCATCTGTGTGGTGGATGGATCACCCCCTCAGCTGCCTTCCTTCTGGGCGATGGCTGCAGATTTAGGAACCAGGCTCCAGAATATAATAAGAGCTCAAATCATTGAGCAATATGCTAAGCCCTTTTCTAGTATCATGTTGCTGAATTCTCAACAACTCTAAAAAGTAGGTGCCTTTTTAAAGACTCATTTTCTAGTTGAGAAAACTGAAGCACCGAGTTATTAATCTGTCAAAGGTCACCAGCTAGTAAGTGGAAGAACCAAGGCAGAACTTAGGTGACTAACCATTGTCCCATGCTACCTCCCCAGGAAAAATGTTCAAAAGACCATGGGCAGCAGAAGGAAATTAGCCAAGATATTCAGAGTGACCCTGGTTTTTTGAAATTGTCTTCAGAGTTTCCTGTGTAGAACAGAGATTCTCAAAGTGTGGTTCAGGGACAACCGAGGGTTCCTGAGACCCTTTTAGATACACTAAGGTTAAACTTATCTTCTCAATAATGCTATTAATACATTACTTGCCTCCTTTTCACTTTCATTTTTTCACAGTGTTCAGTGAAGTTTTACAAAAGCCACGTGACAAATGATATTGCAACATACTGAATGCAGAAGTAGATGAGAAACCAGCTATCTCTTATTAAATCAGATATTAAAAAGAGGTTTGTGGGCAGCGCCTGTGGCTCAAAGGAGTAAGGCACTGGTCCCATATACAGGAGGTGGCGGGTTTAAACCCAGCCCCTGCCAAAAAAAAAAAGAGGTTTGAAAATGTAAGACAAGGCCACTCATCTTGTTAAACTTTTTGTTTATTTACTTTGGAAAATATGTAGCTATTTTTCATTAAAATATACCATTTATGGGCGGTGCCTGTGGCTCAAAGGAGTAGGACGCCAGCCCCATATGCTGGACATGGCGGGTTCAAACCCAGCCCCAGCCAAAAACTGCAAAAAAAATAAAATAAAATAAAATAAAATAAATATATATATACACCCCATTTATGTTAATATGCAATGGGTTTATCATTATTATTTTAAATGGATTAATAATTATTTTAAGTCTCCCTAGTGATTATTTCTGATATGGTGAATAATGGTAGATATAAACCACACAAACAAAAACTCTTAGGAGTCTTCAGTGATTTTTAAGAGCATAAAGGGGTCCTGAAATCTAAGTTTGAGAACCTCTGCTCTAGACTACAACAAATTCATCCTCCCCTCATGCCAGTTGCCCACATCTTTTTAATTACAGGGTCAACCTCAAGGTTTAGGCACTAGGAGGGGGTGTGCACCCAGCTGCATTACCTGGGGCTGGCAGGGGTCAGAGGCAGAGCTGAGGGGGCTGGTCCAGAGAGAATGGAACACTAAGAGGTCAGACCTACACCCCATGTAGGAGGTGTCCCCACATGTCTCCCACCTTGCAAGCTGCTGCTCAGAGGTATGTTCAAGATGTTGGGGTTGGCCCGGACTAGACTCTGACCTTAGCTCCTTTTTCCACTCCAGACGCTCTCTGATAAATCCAGCATCAAAATGGAGTCAGACTACCCTGGTGAGCAGAGCAAGACTCTGTGGGACTCTTAAATGTGGTCCAGCATTGCTTAGAGCGTTGTAAATTGGAGGTTCTAGGGTCTACTACTTGTAATCTAAGGTGATGCCATCTCCATAGGATGGGGCACATGGTAGGTAGGAGAGGGGTTTCTCTTGAGGTTCCCTAGAGAGTTGAATAATAGGATCTCATACACACCCTGCTCTGATGCTCGCATAAACCTCTGAAGTGAGGATCCTTCTCCCAGAATGAGCAATCAGAAAGGTTTCCTACTAGAAAGAAACTGGACAGTAGCCACTGTGTCCTAGGAGCCAGACCCTTTGCTGAGTGCCAAGGCGTCCAGGAAGAGAAGAGATGCCTTCACCAATCTGACAGGGGCACAGGCCCTACCCTAGAGGAGCCCTCAGGCTACTGAAGGAGACAGGATGCCTCCAACATCTCCATGCATGACAAAGTCACAGACCCAGGGGGTAGCAAGATGGCACAGCAGGGAAGGAAATGGGAATTTGCAGGAGGGTTGGGAGGAAGAGTATGGTTCGGAGATTACCATTGGATACACTCCCCAGGGACAGGGTCTGAAAAGCACAATCCCAAAAGATAGGGTGCTGGAGGGGGATGAGGGAAGGCAAGAATTCTCTTGAAGACTGTAATTGGGAAACTTTTTTCTAATGCCAATGGGTGTGTCTGGGAAGGGAAAGGGTAGATTAAACTGATGCTTCATGACAATTACAGTGATAGCTCCTTGGTAGAGTAAAGGAAAGGAATGAAGGGGGGGGGCTGGAGTCGGGGAGGTGGTTGAGTAGTTGCCCTGGGCATCAGCTGATGGGATAGACAGAGGGTGAAGAGACACAAGAATAGGAGGGCACACAAATTTAAGACAAGCTGTGGGGGCACCCCCTGGCCAGGAAAATTCCAGGCAGGATGAGAATGAGAAGAGAGACTGGCAGGGCCATGGTAGGCAGGGAGAGATGTGGATATGTGGCTGAAAGAGAAGTTGTGTTTTTACTTATGCAAAGCAAGGACTGTGGGTGTGGAGACCCAGCCTCCATGTTGGCCAGCCTGCTGCAATGAAGAAGACAGGAGCCTCCTCAGAAACGACTTGATCATCCTTCCACCTTCCCAAACTGCAGAAGGGTGGAAGGATAAAGACCTGGGACAGAATCTCAGGAAAAAACACAGTGAAGGGCTGGGAAAAATGACAGAACAGACTAAAATTATAGAGGTGAGAAAGCCACAGCACCAAACACCTTCACCTTTTATATGCTAAGCACCATTCCAAGCCCTTTACAAATATTGACTCTGTTAATCTTCACAACTATTATTAGCCCCATTGTAAGGAGGAGGAGAATAGTTTAGCTACCAAGTGGAAGGGGATTTAAACCCAGGAAGTCTGACTTCAAGGTTGTGCTCCTCCCCTCTGTGCCCACTGTCTCCCAGAGCAGAAGAGAGCCTGGGACAGCAGGGGACAGTTGTGTGGGCCGTCCCACAGAGGCCCCTGGACAACTTTAATGATGGGCTTCTTCGTTTTGGAATTGGGATAATTTTTGGTCCAGAAGGTGCTCTTCCTTTTCTCCCAATCTCCATTTCAAGTGTTGTTGCTTTTGTTGAATGCACTTCTTGAAACCAGCCTAAGTCCTTCTTGATCCAGCCCTAGCCCTTTCCCCAACTCTTCTGCCATTGGAAAAGTAGCAGGATGGCCCTGCCAGTCCCTTCTGTGTTACACCTTCCTGGAGGCCAGAAGTATTCATTCAGTCCTCCAAACCCCCAGCTTCTCCACCTCTTTCTCCAGGCCACACAGCTCAGTTCTTACTTCTCCCTCACATTCCAGAGCCAGCCCTTCCCCTCCCCCACCACCTCAAATCCAGGCTTCAAGCTGGCAGACACCCACAGAGGGTGTTTCCCACAATCCTTTTCTCTTTGCCCTTTCAAGGTTCTGATGGGGGAGGGGATGAAGAGGGGCCATCCCAGGATGCACTTTCTCCATAAAGAAGGGTGGCAACATGTAGGTTAAATTCAGACAAGGAGGAAAAGCACTGCCCTCAGCCTGTGGGAGAGACTGAGGTGGTGTGAGAAACTCAGAAAGCTCTCATTCCCTGGAGCTGCCCAGCCAACCACCCTTCATTGGGTGCTAAAACACTTAGATTCCAAATCTCCCTTTTCTCTCCAATCTTTCTGCAGTTTTCTCTGAATGGTGTGCCTTGGATTATCTCTTCTCTCTGCCCCCTTCCAGGGCCCCACTGCTATCCTGGACAGCTTGGCCTCAGCCTAGACAGTAGCACTGACCAGTCAGGCAAGAGAAGAATCTAGGCCGAGGAAGGGAGGGAGAGAAGAGGCTTTTTTCTTCCATCCTAAATAATCTTTGGCAGGAAAGTTTCGGGACGCCATTGCCCAGTGTCTCTTTCCCTCTCCACTAATGCTAGGGGTCTCAGCCTAGCTTTCCTTCTTGTGTGCAGAAACCAAGCATTTTGCTAGGAGGCCCAGGAGTCTCCTTTCAAGGAAATGGGTCTTTCTGCATGGTCCACCCCTACAACCCTAAACCCCTTCTTCCATCCATGACAGGATGAGGACTCCAAAGCACTTCATCTGAGCCCACCCAAATGCAAGAGTCCAGCTTCACTTGTCCCTAGGCTGAACAAGGGAAGGACACTCCCTGAGTCTTCTGCCAGTCTGTACCCTTGTAGTTCAAACCAACAAAGCTGGAGCTGTAAATGAGCTCATTCACACTCAGGGGTGCAGGTAGGGCACACAGAGGAGGTGGGGGATGCCGGTGGATAACTAATCCCCCCACAAATATAAGCACCCACATACTGGAGGTGCGTCAGCTGTTGGAGAGACAGCTTTTTTTCCTTCAGGATAGGGGGCAGCCGTGGGATTCTGCATTAGAGCCACGGAAGGAATGGGACCATAACTCTGACCCCCCACAGCCACTCCCACCCTCCCACCCCTACTCAGTGGAGTCATTGCCATTTGATATCCGCAGAGACAACTTGGCTGCTCAGGCTCTGCATGGGGGGTGGGGGGGATGGCTCAGAAAACAGCAGCTCCTTTCAGGACCCAGGTTGGCAAAGGCTTTGGGAGGCTGGACTGGCCCAGATCACCCCCAACATGCCCTCCCTTCCTCCCTCCCTCACCACCACCAAAGGACTGGAGGGGAGGCAGGAGAAGTTGGTACTGCCTGGGCCATGCCTATTGCATCCAAAGTCCACCCTGGACCCTCTCCCTGGCATGATGCCTTTCCTCCCCCTTCTACCCAATTTCCTCCTCCCTGAAGAACAAACTATGAGCCAGAACACCAGGCTCCTTCTAGACTTGGTCCCCCAGACCTAGTCTACACGCTGAGAAATTAACAAGCCCTACTGCCCAGCACAGGATGGTGCTCACCATTGTGCCAACAGTGTGTTCAGAAATCCCTGGAGATTAGGGAGCAGGTTTCAGGATGAAACTAAATTGAACTCAGTGGTGGCTGCAATCCCCCCAAAAACTGGTGGCTGGTTTCTTGATTATATACTCCAGGCCTTCCTCTAAACAAGGAGCACCTCTCACATGCTGGCCCCTAATCTCCCATCATCATCTCCTTCCCACCAAGACTGTCCAAAGGTGTCCCAGCAGGGAGAAAATAAATTAAACAGCACAGCAAATGTGGACTGGCCAGAAATCCTTAGTTAGAATCTATATTGTTTAGCAACACAACCAGGCTGTGAGCTCTGGCCTCCTTTGGGTTCAAATTTGTACCAGCTTCTTCACCATCCTACTAACCAAGCTGCCTCACCCTGTCCAGGGCACCCATTTACTGGAAGGAAAACTTAAGCTGCCAGAGAACTTCTCAGTGTTGTCCTCCACACATCCTGGGGTTCAGCTCTCCTCCCGCAAATCAGGAAGTTCCAAGCTTTCTCTCTTTGCTTAGAACACAGGTGCCCTTGGTTAGTTCCTGGTGGAATGGGAAGGGGCACCTCTGCCTGGAGAATGAATTTATAGATTCCCATCCACCCTTCCTGCTCTAGTCGTGGCCCTGCTCCTGGCCTTCTGGGGATCTTAGTGTGAAACAGCTGGGGTGGGGTGCAGAGTAATGAGGAAGGGTTTCTTGAAGTGGAAGCCAAGTCAAAATAGAAGGCAGAGATTGGATGGGTAAGGGTCCCAAGCACACCAGGCTACTGTTCTCCCCAATCCAAGCTACAAGTATCTTTTTTTCTCCTCATGTGTGAACTAGTGATCAGTGGCTCTCACTGTGTGATTGTCACTCTATGGGGAGGTGGGAAAGGGCTGGGCATGGGAGTAACCTGTCCATACCGGGAGGAGGGGGCGCTGTCTGGTGTGCCCGTGTGAGGGATGTGTAGCTATGCTTGGTGGTCACCTTATGAACTGGAGGAGCAGCGAGGCAACCACAGTGGGAGGAGACAGCAGGGAAGCCCCTTCCTTAGATTAGAAGGTTGAAGTGACCAGCCTGGGTAGAGCTCCCTTCATGGGAAGCCCTTCTCAGGAGGCTCCGATTGGAACTGCCCAAGGCAAGGGGGTAGGGGAACAGGACCGCATCACTGAGGCAGGCTAGGGTAGGGACTTAGGGGCGGGGGGTCCCGATGTCTCTGGAGAGTTAGAGGGACAGGACCCCGGCCGGGGCGGCAGCACTCCATCAGGGTCTGGGTCTTACCTTGGGTCCAGGGTGGAGTGGCCCTTCCGATGGGCCGCGGGGCAGCGGGACAGATGGACCGACGGGGCGGGCTGGAGTGAGGAGCGGAGCTGTGCGACAGGCAGGGCCAGGACTCATAAACCCGGAATGGGATCAGATAAGGGCTTGTCCAGGGGCCGGGGCCGGGGTCGGGCCGGCCGGGGGCAGAGCTGGGCCGGGCCGGGCCGCCCCCTCCCTCCACAACGCCAGAGCCAAACTTTGTGTGAATGGAGGGGCCCTGAGGGGGGCCAGGCGGGCGGGGGCGGGGGGCTCCGGACAGACCAATGGGAGAGTGGAGCGCCAGGCTTGAGCGGTCGGGATTGGAGGGGTTTGGGAAGGGGGTGGGGCGTAAGGGGCAAGGAAGCGGAGACCCAGACAGAGGGAGCCACAGAATCACCCAAAGGCAGAGACCCAGACAGCCTTGCGGAGAAAGAGAGATGAAGAGATGATACGCGACGGGATAGAAGCCGAGCTGGCAGGATGACAGGGGAAGGGAGAAGGAAGAAAAAAGGAGGCAGTCGTGTCAGAGACGGGAAAAAAGATCGGAGCCGCGGGGGCGGGACTAGGGCCGCGGTAATGAAGTGGAAATGAATTCAGGACCAGCCCGGTGGCCTTGCAGGCGGCGCCCGGGAGTGGGATTGGGCGGAGCGGGTCTGGACTCTGGGGGCCGCACTATTCCCGTGTAGTGCCGGATTCCTAGGTACCAGGGGGCGGTGCTGGGTGCTAAACACGCAGAACATTATCCCACAGTTGCCTTCGTCCAAAAGGAAAGGTGAGGTCGGAACCCGCAGCGACGTGCAGGAAGCAAAGACCACTTTCTCTGCTTAGGGGGCTCCTAGCAGATGTGGGAGGAAAGAAGCGAAATCCGATACGAGTCCCAAAGAATGAAGAGGATTCTGGTACTGAGAGATGGTGGGGAAGGCATTTAAAGCATAGGGAACAACGTAGCCAAGTCCTGCGGGGACGCGAAAATGCTCGTCTGCTTGGGAAACAGCATCAAGCTGTTCCATTTACCAGAGTCCATGGTGGTGGTTCTCAACCTATTCATCACCAAAGACTTGTTTTATTAGTTGAATCCATGTTTTGAGAGGTTTTAATTCATAATCACCCCCAGCATTTTTTACGGAAGAAAATAATTATTCCCCCATTTTTGTTCATCATAGACATTTAGCTACTAATCAATAACCAGTGTTATTGATATAAATCCAGGAGCTAAAGCAAACAAACTAGACATTTTAGCTTCGTTTAACCTACACAAACCATAAGTTAGGTAATGTGCATTTCAGATAGTCCTCACTGGGGAAGGGTGGGGGGACCTGGGCTTCCTCAGGCATAGTGTTTGAGTAACTATAAAGCCTTATCAGTTGATGTTCAGGCCAGTTTCAGTAGGCAGTGGAAAGCAAGTGAAAAAACTCTTGAGCAGGAATAGACAACGCCATAGCATAATTCTAGGAATAATCTGGAGGTGAGTAAGATTATTTTATCCAGGAGACAGAATAGGGAAGTAGACTAGATAAGAAAGTAATTGATATATGGTAGGCATGAAGAAATGAAAGCCCAAATCAGTGTGGCAACAGTGAAAAGCAGAACAGACAAAATGAATTTGAAAACAGAAAAATCAAAAGAAAATGAAAAAAATTGAGGGCTAACTTGATATGATGAGCAAACAAGAGAGGCTTCAGAGATCACACCAGGGTCTCCAGTCTAGATATCAGGAGAATTGTGAGCTCAGGATGGCCATAGGGAAGCTCAGGAGAAGAGTCAAGCTGGTGAGGAGATGGGGATGGAGGAAGAGGAGGTTCAGAGCTGAGAAGTGTAGAAAGGGTTCAGAGTTAGAGAGAGGAGGAGGGGATTGCTGCCAGGGCAGGTGAGCTGAAGCCCTAAGAGCAAGGGAGCTCCTAACAAAGACTGTGCACAGAGGAAAGAGTAAGGAATACCTGCGTTTAGAGGATGGGAAGCAGGACTGCCAGAGAGTGACAGAGAATCCACCAGAAAGGCAGGAAGGAGACAAAGAGAATGGGATGTCACAAGAGCCAAGGCAGGACAGATTGTTAAAGAGGAGCTTCTAATAGTGGCAGCAGGTGCTGAGAGCAGAGGGGCTGGATTTGGCAGTGAGAGAGTCACCAGTGACACTTGAGAGCAGTTTCAGGAGAGTGATCAAGGTGGGAACCAGATTACAGCGGTTGCCATTAGAAAATGAGAAACTGTTAGCAAGTACAGGTTACACTTTTGAAAACTTTACTGAAGAGGAGGAAAACCCAGTAGAAGGCAGGGCAATGCACTAGAAATGATCTCCTAGCTTTTCTTCTTCAAGTTCTTAAGTCCCTAGGAATGAGGCAGGGAGGGCCAGCCTGCAAGGTTGGTATAAGAGCTTTAAGGCACCAGGAATAGGAGGCCTAACAGATCCTAAGGAGTCCACAGTCTTTTTTTTCTTTTGAGACAGAGTCTCACTATGTCACCCTCAGTAGAGTGCTGCAGCGTCAGTCACAGCTCACAGCAACCTCAAACTCTTGGGCTCAAGAGATTCTCTTGCTTCAGCCTCCCAAGTAGCTGGGACTACAGGCGCCTGCCACAATGCCCAGCTATTTTTTTGTTGCAGTTGTTTAGTTGGCCCAGGTCAAGTTCAAACCCACCACCCTCGGTGTATGTAGCTGGTGCTGTAACCACTGTGTTACAGGTGCCAAGTTGTGAGGCCATGGTCTTGACATTCAGAGTTAGAGAAAAGTTGGAGGCTCTAGTAAAACTCCAAAATAAATATGAAGGACACCAGAGAAGAGAGACAAAAGGAACTATAATAACTTATGGAATCATTAACAGATATTTGTTGTGTACTTATTATTTTTCCAAAAATATTATCCAAGCATTTGGCTTCAACTACCACCCATATATCAATATCTCTCACCCACCCAGATGTCCATTTCAAACTCAACATATATAAGTAAAACATGTCATCTTGTTCACAAAAATGCTCCTGTTTATTCTCTGCCACAGTGAATACACATGGAAACCAACATCACACAACCAGAACCATGGCAGCCATTTTTCATTCCTCCTCACCTCATCTCCTTTAACCAATGCATTTACTGCCTAAATCGCCTAAATATAGCCCCCTTCCTCTCTCTCCCATTATCACAACTATAGTTCAGAATACCATCGCCTCTCACAGCAGCCTTTTAACTGGTTATCCCACAGCTTATGTTTCTCCACTCTAATGATTCTTCAGACCATAAATTTCTTTAAAAATAATTAAACACCAATAATGTATATATCTCTCATAAACACAAATCTGACCATGTCACTTCCCAGCTTAAAAACCTTTAATAACGGCTGGGTGCAGTAGCCCAATGCCTGCAATCCTAGTACTCTGGGAGGCAAAGGCAGGTGGATTGCTTAAGTTCAGGAGCTCAAGAACAGCCTAAGCAAGAGTGAGACCCTGTCTTCACTAAAAATAGAAAAAACTAGCTGGGCGTTTTGGTGCATGCCTATAGCCCCAGCTACTTAGGAGGCTGAGGCAAGAAGATTGCTTGAGCCCAAGAGTTTGAGGTAGCTGTGAGCTATGACACCATGGCACTCTACCTAGGGCACCAAGCAAGACTCTTGTCTCAAAAAGAAAAAAATAAAAACCTTTAATAATTTACTATTTGTTAGTAAAGACCAAGTTCCTCACCCTGGAACAGAAAGGCCACTATAACTTGGACCTGGTGCCATTCCAGCCTCAGCCTCTTCCACTGCCCCTACATACCAAACCTGCATATACCCCACTCCTTTAATAGTCAAGGTCAGTTTTGTGTTCTCTTTCTGTGCCTTCATCCTTGAGCCTTTGTCACTTACAAAGCTCCAACTCTGAGTGATGCCCAAATCTCTAACTTCAACCCTATGATCTCACTGGAGCTTCACCTCCAAGGTTGCACTTGTCTGCAGGGGATTTCCACTCCAACTTGACCAGACCCAGACCCAACTCAGTATCTCCCTTCCAAGGCTGGGCATGCTTGTGACTTCCTTATTTCTGTGTTATTCTTGGTCAATCAGGCTAAGAAATTAAAAGTGATTTTTCCTCTTCCTCTTTCCCCTTGCCCTGTGCCTCATTCCTGGAAATGGCAATTAAGCCACCAAATTCTGCAGAGTCTCCCTCTGTTATATCTGTCTAGGATGTCCTTTTCCATTCCCACAAGCATCACCAGGAAAGAAAGATTAGTACCTGCCCAGGACTTCATCCATGCTGACCCTTCTCTTCAGTCTCAAGGTAAGAGGCAACTTGTCAGCATGATAGTCCCTATGCCCTTGTATGAAACCCCAAACAGGTGACCCCTGTTTATAAGTCACAGTCCAAACTCCTTTGCTCAACTCCTGGAGTGCTCCTCTGAGAGAGCAGGGAAATCAGACACAGAAGGCAGGAGCAGAAAGAAAGACCTTGTGGTGAAGAGTCTCCTGAAGAGTTCCTTCACCTTCACTCAGAGGGGATGGGGTGGATTAGAATGGGGCAATTAGAAAGAGTTTACAAGTCCCAGAACAGCAGGGGTGTGAGATTCTGGGAATAGCTTCAACACCACTTCAAAACCTTAAATTAAGGTTTTCTACTCAAACTATGCTTTATGACATATACATATATTCATTAACTATATTGTTTTGTACATATCAAATACCACTTTTTAATTTTCTTTTCTTTCTTTTCTTTCTTTCTTTCTTTTTTTTTTTTTTTTTGTAGAAAGAGAAGTGCTAAACAGTCACGAGAAGCCCAGCAGGGAAGCAGGGACTAGAGGCACAGGAAATAAATGTGTGAGCATTTCCTGTGCAATACAGACCCTAAAACCAGGACACTGAGGTTTACAGAGGTTAAGTGACTTGCCTCTGGTAACATGCTTAGACAGTATTAGATTTGGGACTTGAATCCACATATGTTTGACCCCAAAGCTTGTCTGAGGATAGAACCAGAGGGAATTTGCATGATGTAAGCATAATCTTGGCAACTGGAGGCTATGACCCCTGAGCACACGTTGGTATGAAAAATTCCAATGTCCACCACACAAAACAGCAGTTAGAAGAGCCCTCTTTCGGCTCGGCACCTGTGGCTCAAGTGGCTAAGGCGCCAGCCACATACACCTGAGCTGGCGGGTTCAAATCCAGCCTGGGCCTGCCAAACAACAATGTTGGCTGCAACCAAAAAATAGCCACGCATTGTGGCGGGCGCCTGTAGTTCCAGCTTCTCTGAAGACGGAGGCAGGAGAATCGCTTGAGCCCAGGAGTTGGAGGTTGCTGTGAGCTGTGATGCTACAGCACTCTACCCAGGGTGACAGCTTGAGGCTCTGTCTCAAAAAAAAAAAAAAAGCCCTCTTTCTTTGATGACCTCCCTCTCTCCTCTCCATTTTGCAATTGTGCTTGCTCAATTTCTCCTAATATCTCCTTTCAGATCCACCCCCTTCCAACTTTGGTCTTATCTCTTATTTTGCCTCCTTATTCATAATGGGACAGAGGCTCTCTCAGAGCAAAGGAAGAGAGTAGGGGTGAGTAGGGTGAGTAACCTGTTTTAGAAGGAAAATCCACAAGTGGGCAGCAGTATGAGGGGCTTCTGTTGGGAAAAGCAGGTGTAGACAGAGGGAATCAGGGAAGTTTGAGGCTGGGTGTAGACAGAGGGAAATCAGGGAAGTTTGAGGCAGGGAGGTGTGAGAGAAGTGCAGAAACAGTGACACTTAAGTCCAGGGCATGGTTGGAAAGAATAGAGACACTGAGGTGGCTCAACACACAAAGAATTCCAAGGCTTCCATGATGTTCACCAAATTCTGTTAGTAGCAGGCCAATTTGCACCTGAATGACTTTGGCCACAGAAGAGAAATCCAAGAGAGGGACTGAGACATATCCCCCCCCCACCTCAGTCACTAACTAATCATTATGTAAAGGCAACACCCACAACCCACATTTGTAAGACATACGTTAAGGGATGCCCAGTTACATTACTATAGGATTCTTTCCTTAACTGGAAAGAAAGATTTTCTTTAATTAGGTGGTTCCTCTAGTGCCTTTCCAATAGAGTCCAATAGGTAGAAATTCTATTAATACCCAATATACTGCAGTAGGCAGAAAGCAACAGGGAAAAAAGAAACAGTGAGGGACTTGCAATTGGGAGGTCTGGATCATAGTCTTGATCATCCTCTTGAGAACTTTCCTTACCTGTAAAGGGCGGGCCAACCCTAGACCATGTCTAAAATCCTGGTCTATCTCCACCCAGTCCCAAAAGCAAGATGGACCTGTGTATGAGAAGGCTTCTGATTCCCCTGCTCAACTGAAAACAGCCAGGCAAGCACAAGCTCAATCTCGAGCCCACCTGGGCTCTGTCTGTCCGGAGCTGTGCTTTGCTTCTCCCTGCTTCACTCTAATCATTTGCTACAGCTACTCCTTCAAACATATCCCTCCTCTGCTCTGAGTTTTCCAGGATTCTATTGCCCTTGAATTTATGCAAATTGTTTTAATCTACCAGACTGGACTCCCTGTTCGACTAAGCTCATTTCCTGGACCATCTCCTGTCATGCTCATCAAGCTTCATCTCCCACCTCCAGACTATTGCACAAGATATCTTATGATCTTCTCAAGGAAGCCTCCCCAGATTGCCTAATCCCAGGACCGCCACAAAGACACCTGCTGATGGGGCCAGTCACGAACTGAAGTGCATTCAACTTGACAGTCCTTGCACCCTGGCTCAGAGCTGCATCTGCTGGAGGAAGGAAACTTTTTCTACCCGCCCCCACAATGTATCCCCTGCTTTCTAAGCTACATGTTACAAGGAATGCACTGCCCAGAGTGGGCTCCTCTTTAGCCATGTGGCCCCAGCTATGCCCCTCCTGCTCCCAATATTTTCCAGATCCAAACCTGATCTCCCATTATCACAACTATATTGAACCCCCTGAACCTAGTCTTGCTAATAAGGAGGGCTGGGTGAGAACACCTTCTGGAGGGCCCTGTCAGCCCTATGACTTCCCCTCCAGCAAATGGGGCCAGCTCTATGCAAATGTGTTCTTGCCCAGGAGTTTAATTTCTTCTCTCAGAGCTCCTGGCACAGTAGAACCAACGTGAGCGGCCACTTGGCAGGACAGAGAAGGGCAGGCTAGCAGTCCCAAGGCTCAGGTGACAGGGCCAGGCCCAGGAGACAGGGATGTTGACTGGGGCTTTAACAGCACTCCTGATGCCAATCTCAGGCTGCAAACTCGATATTTCCACTTGGAACAACAAGAAAACACCAGCAGGAGGGCTGAGGAAAGGAGGGCAGTACATCAGGAGTGCCCCCTGCAGGTCCCACCGCCTGGTACCAGACAGAGGAAGGTGGCACAGGCTGGGTGGGTCTTTCAGGAGACCCTTGGGTGGTGATGATGGTGACCAGGATGAGCATAAAGAAGACAAAGAGGAGGAAGAAAAAGAAGAGAGTAGCTAGCACTGACTGAGTACCTACAATGTGTCAGGGCATTGCCTGGTATGTAGTCCTCAAGACAACCACCAAGAGATGAGTAATATGGTTGTTCTCATTTTTTAGATGAAGTAACTAAAGTTCAGACAGCTTAAGCAATTTGTTCAAAGTCACTCAGGTAGTAGTGGACTGAATTGGGATTTAAACCCCAGCCATTTCCTTCCAAGCATATACTATTGGGTTCCCCCTGTCACCTGGCCAGCTTATTCCAGAAACTTCCCTCCAGTGTCCATCTCTCTGTCTTCCTCTTCTCTTGCTGATATTTTCTTTTTCCAACTCTAAGAGATCTGTGGAAGAGATCAATCTTTTGTATATAATAATACTGATGAAAAATGCCTCCCACCTTATATTTCTACACCACTCTCAGCTTTTAATTATTCCCTTGAAGAAAAAATAAACACTGAAGTATTTCCATTTCTCCAAATTTTTTATCAGCATTCCTGCAGCTATTTCTATATGGTCATGATTGATTTATAAGAATATATGTACATTCTTTTTAATGTAACAGTGCATTTATATACACATTCACATATATAAACATAGTAATCATGATAGCTTTGCAGTAACCTGTTATATTGATATATTACAGATATTACATGGCTGGGGCAGTGTGACTTTTTGAAAAGAGCATGAGGCTGGCAATACCAAATGTTGACCAGGATGCAGAGCAACAGGTAAAAGAATTCATTGCTGATGGGAATGCAAGATGGTACACCCACTTTGGAAGACAGTTTGGCAGTTTCTTCCAAAACAACATACTCTCACCATGCAATCTGGGAATCGTGCTCCTTGGTATCTACCAAAGGAAATGAAAAATTGTGTCCACACAAAAATTTTGCATGCTGATGTTGGGAGCAGCTTTATGTATAATTGTCAAAACTTGGAAGCAACCAAGATGTCCTTTGGGAGGTGAACGGGTAAAGTGTAGTACATCCAGATAAAGGAATATTATTCCGTGCTGAAAAAAAGAAATGAGGTACAAAGCCATGAAAAGGCATGGAGGCACCTGAACTACCTTACTAATCAGAAGAAGCTGATCTGCAAAGGCTACATGCTGTACAATCCCTACTGTGTGACATTCTGGGAAAAACAAGAGGATGGAGACAGTCAAAAGATCAGTGGTTGACAGGAGTTGTAGGGAGGAAGGATAACTTCCAGGGTTGGGAGACTACTCTGTATGACACTGTGACGGAGGGTATAATATCCACAATTTGTCCAAACCCACAGATTGTACAGCCCCAAGAGTGAATCCTGATGTAAACTGTGCAGGTCAGGTGATAATGACATTATCAGTGAAGGTGCATCCTTGTGACAAATTCAGCTTGCCAGTCCTTGGTAGGAAGGAGGACCATGGCGGAGGCTATGCGTGTTGGGAGGGAGGGAGCAGATGGGAAATCTTTGTACCCTTCCTCTCAATTTTGCTGGGAACCTAAAATTGCTCTAAAAAGTCTTTAAAAACATGGTCGTGACACAGATGTGAGAGTTTGACTGCTAGCTCTGTCCAACTCTGTGTCACTCAGGTTAAGGTAAATCACTGAGCCTTTCTCAGTTTTAGTTCCCTCATCTATAACTGGGAAAAATAACCTCTATTTCACAGGGTTGCCGTGGGATGTCATGAGCATATGTCTCACTCATAGCCGATGCCCAAGGAATTAGCAGAAGCAATAGTGTGTGTCTGTGCCTTTCTCCTCCACGGGATCAGGAGCTCCTCCCGGGCAGGCACTTACTCTTTTCTATAACCAGCACATTGCCTGGCACTTGTAATCCACAGCAGTTTCCTGAGTGAGTAATTAGTAAGCCCTAACTTAGGCTTTTCTCTCTGCTGGATATTTGAGTTGTCTCTAGGCATTTTGCTAATAACAAAATACATTTCAAAGCCCTACCACTTATAGTGCCTCGTAAGACCTGCACACCCCACGAAGCAGGCAGAAAGGGGATATTTGCACATGCCCACACTCTGGGAAAGATGAAAACTGTGGTTTAGGAAAGTGCGGTGACTCCTATGAGTCACATCACAAATCAGTGACAGAGATTAGAACCCCTGGCCCTGCCCCTTCCTCAGATGGGTCTCTTTTCCCTCTAGCTGCCTCCTTCCAGATCAGTGACCTCTCCCAAAACAGAGATGGTGAAAGTGGGCCTGACTTAAACAACACCTGCCCTACAACCCCCTGCCAGAGGTGGTAAGCTGCCTGCCTCAATGGCCCTCTGAAACCTCAGGAAACTTATTCCCAAACACATCAGCACCCGTATTTTCCCAGACCAAAGAGCTTCTTAGGAAAGAGCCAGCATGCAAGCTTCGCTTTTCTTTCTTTCTTTTTTTTTCCATTCCGATGAAAGGGTGAAGAGGAGAGCTCTGAGTTGTCCAGGAGGAGGGACTTTGACTAAAAATAGCTATGGCGTGTGGATCAGGCCCTAGTGGTACCCAGGACTGAGGAAGGGAGGGGGATGCTCTGGAGCTGTCGCCAGACTGGTTGCCATGGAAACGAGAGAGGAGCAGGGGAGCCTGGGAAGTGGGGATGACACAGATAGCAAGTCCTAGGCAGAGCTGCCGCTACATATAGGAGAAACAGCAGTGTCTACGGCTCCCACCCTCCAAGGGGGCCCATGGGGGGCGGTGTCAGGGGCATGGACACCACCCCCCAGGGGTCTCTGCTGCCGGCTACTCTCCTCTCCACGTGCTGTGAGTTGAGTTGCGGGGGACTTGGGGTTTGGGCCCCTATTTCCAAGGCAAGTGGGGGTTTGGGAGGATCTGGTTCCTGAGGGAGTTTTTTCACCAGATCTCTGTCTAAAAGATAAGCCCCCTTGCTGCCCAGCACTCTGTAGGGGGAAGAGAGAGGGGTCCAGAAAAATGTGGTACTGGGAACTTCTGGAAAGGGGTCATAGCATGCACAAGCAATGAGGAGTAGTAGGTTGGAAGAACAGGAATTCTTGGAGGGAAGTCCTTGATCTTGAGATACAACATTTTCACACCTTTCCTTCTCCATGAGAAAAATGCAGGCCCCACCTCAGGAAGACAGGAGATGGGACACAATCATAAGGCTTACCTAGCTCCCTGGCAAGAAGGACAGCGAGAGATTTGGGGGGTGATCAGATATTGGGGTTCCTTCCATCCCTGGGCAGAGATTTGTCTAAGCAGACAGACTGGGGAGCCAGACCACCTAAGACCCTGAGAGAACATCTGGAAGCCCACCTGGAGCTAAAGCTAGGGTGCATGAGACCCAGAGACTTTCCTGCATGACCTGTGGTCTCTGAGCCAGTTAAAGCTTAGAGATTACTTCTCAGGACATCCTGAGCTGCAGAGATGGAAAAAGATGCCCACTGTTGGGGGAGAGGTAGACCCTAATCTGTCATTGTCATGGGGTTCCTGGAGCCCATGTCCCATGACTCCATGGAAAATAAATATGGGGGTGCCCCCTAAGCTCTAAGCCATTTCTTTTTGGTTTATTCTCCTGCTCTCTATCCCAGTACACATGCCCCACTCCAAAGGTCTAGCTGCAGAGCACCTCACTCCATAACCTAAAATTCTGGAGTGCTGGGTTTAGAGGGTTTAGAGTTACATATCCAGACAGTTTCTCCCCAGGACCAGGTCAGACCATCTGTGTGATCCTTATGTCACATTCCTCCATCCTCCACCCCACCCCCTCACTACCATCCCAGGTTTCCTTGGGGTGGGGGAAGAGAATGATTCCCAGAAAGAGAAAGGAAGGTTGAAGAGTCTGAAGTCCTTATTCTAGGGACCCTGGGTGCCTAAGGATGAGTCCTGGACCCCTCCCTAGCCAGACCGAAGCTAGAAGAGCACCTCAGGGAGAATTTAAAGCAAAATCAGGTACACTTTGCTTGGAATGTGGGCTTTGGGGCATATGGCAGGTGGGGGCGGGCTGATGTTAGGATAGTCAATGGAAGTGGGAGGCAGGAGGGAAATAAATGTGGGTGCTTAGTGCTTATTCGACCTGATCTCGTGTCTCTCAAGAAGAATAGGATACTAGAGACAAACAACCCTAACTCTTAGTGACCGTCCTTCACCCCTGCCATCTGTGTTGATCTTGTATCATCTGGGTCCCCTCCAACTTTTCAGGCTGTCTCCATTGGGGAAACGTCCAGGGAAAAGGAGGTTGACACAAGAGCAGTAATGATGCTTAGACCACAGGGAGGATTTCCAGGGAGATTTCGTGATGTCTAACCCTTGCTTCCCACAGTTCCCCATCTTTCTCCTTGTAAGCTTGTTGAAGGGAGGAAGAAGTGGGAGAGCGTAGAGTGAGGTCCAGGGTCGGGAAAATGGGAAAGAATTTCTGTGAGTCAATCATGGGGTAAACTTCAAAAGGGCCTGGTTAGACCTGCAGGTTGCAATGCAGTCAACAGTCACAGGTGGGAGGAACGGAGAGGAGGTGAGATGCACTGACAGCACCTAGGGACAGGAGGGTGGAAGTCCCTAGGGTAGGGAGGGTTCCACATAGCAGAAGAGGATTAACACCCCCAGTCTAACGATTTCATGAAACTACCTCCCAGCCTGGGTCTTCTGCTCCAGCGTGCCTGTGAGGAGCCACACACCCCAGCTAGAAATGGTGGCACCAAGATCTTTAACTTCTCCACCTGGAAATAATCGCCGAACTTGCATAGTGCTATCCAGTTATCGATTACATTATCCCATTTGATCCTCACAAGTTCTTGAGCGTGGGCGAGCAGCTAGAGCTGTGTGCACTGTTCCCATTCTACTGATGCAAAAATTGAGGCTCAGAGACACAAAAGGACTAGCCTGGGGTCACCTAGCATCCAGCGCAGCTCCACTGATTGAGTAAACCTTTATTAAGCCCCTGCAGGACCGCCAACGCCACCAAGGAGTCCCGCGAGGGGAGGCGGGCGGCGGTCGCCGGGGCCCCCGGCGCTCTGCGGGTGTCCCCAGCGCTCGCAGTGACGCCGCGGCCGCCATGGCGCAGGAGAACGCCGCCTTCTCGCCGGGGCCCGAGGAGCCGCCGCGCCGCCGCGGCCGCCAGCGCTACGTGGAGAAGGACGGCCGCTGCAACGTGCAGCACGGCAATGTGCGCGAGACCTACCGCTACCTGACCGACCTGTTCACCACGCTGGTGGACCTGCAGTGGCGCCTCAGCCTGCTCTTCTTCGTGCTGGCCTACGCGCTCACCTGGCTCTTCTTCGGCGCCATCTGGTGGCTGATCGCCTACGGCCGCGGCGACCTGGAGCACCTGGAGGACACCGCGTGGACGCCGTGCGTCAACAACCTCAACGGCTTCGTGGCCGCCTTCCTCTTCTCCATCGAGACCGAGACCACCATCGGCTACGGGCACCGTGTCATCACCGACCAGTGCCCCGAGGGCATCGTGCTGCTGCTGCTGCAGGCCATCCTGGGCTCCATGGTGAACGCCTTCATGGTGGGCTGCATGTTCGTCAAGATCTCGCAGCCCAACAAGCGCGCCGCCACGCTCGTCTTCTCCTCGCACGCCGTGGTGTCGCTGCGCGACGGGCGCCTCTGCCTCATGTTCCGCGTGGGCGACCTGCGCTCGTCGCACATCGTCGAGGCCTCCATCCGCGCCAAGCTCATCCGCTCGCGCCAGACGCTCGAGGGCGAGTTCATCCCGCTGCACCAGACCGACCTCAGCGTGGGCTTCGACACCGGCGACGACCGCCTCTTCCTCGTCTCGCCGCTCGTCATCAGCCACGAGATCGACGCCGCCAGCCCCTTCTGGGAAGCGTCGCGCCGCGCCCTCGAGAGAGACGACTTCGAGATCGTCGTCATCCTCGAGGGCATGGTGGAAGCCACGGGTGCGGGCGGGCCCGAAGAGGGAAGCGGGATTGGCGCAGGGTGGGCAGAGCTGAGGAAGGCGGGAGCAAGAAGAGGGGCCGAGGAAGGGAGTGCGGATAGAGAGGCTGCTGGAGGATGAGGGATGAGGTGAGATAGGGGGACCTGGTGGGAACTGCGGATGTGGGGATGAACGGAGAGAGAGCTCAGAGGAATTCCCCTAAAGGGGCTTGGGCTGAGAGGTGTGTGCCACTTGGAATAGGGAGAGTGCTGAGATAGCTGTGGCTGTGTATAGTTCCAAAGCACTTCACACCTCTGAGTTCTTTTAATCCTAACGAGAATCCTCTGCAGGTAATTTTTTGTCATTGTGTTCATTTTTCAGAGATGAGAGTTCCCCTCATCAATGAAAGTTTAAGGATATTGTCCACTGTCATAAGCCAATAAGAAGACATGCCCGGATTGGACAGAGGCAGTCTGCCTTCAGGGTTTAGTGAAGTAGGAAGAAGGGGTTGGATCAGGATTTTTCTCATTGTGCACAGATCCAGGCTCCTGGAATTTGATGCTGAAGGGTTTCCATGGCCTGAGTTGTTCCTAGGCTGAACCTCAAAGAGAGGTTAATACCGGGGCTCACTTCTGCCTCAGTTTCCCCATCCATCAAAAGAACCTCAAATATCTACTGATAAGGGAAATAGATGATATTACCATGTCTATCCCCTTCCCAAAATAAACTGGCAAGTCTCCTGGGTTGTCAGTACCTCCAACTCAGACACAGTGAAGGGAGGGGTTGGGAACAGGTAGGAACCGCAAATGAGGGTTCTTGGGGCTTGAGATCTAGAAATTGGGAGATGAAACTGCAGGTGAAGAACCAGAGGCCCACGAGGGGGCGCTGCAGTTCTCTGCTGTTTTTTCCAGCAAGCTGGTGCCTTGGGGCCCCTTCACAGGCCCTTCACGCTGGACCTATGCTTCACACTCCCACCCCAACTGCCCACTAATGTTCCCCATTCCTCCTTCACCCCAACTGGGTTGGCCCTGGCTATTTCCCCTTCCCCCACATACCGCATTCCTTTTCATCCCTCTCTCTAGCTGTCACTCCTTTTTTGCCAGTATCTCAGACCAGCCCCTTCCTTTCAGGGAAGTTCCTGCCTGGCCTTCTTTTCCCTTTGTACCCCCCAGCTCCTTATTCTCTTCTCAGCCCCTCCATCCCTGTATCCCTTATGCCTTTTCCTCTCTCCCTCTGGATACTTCCTATTCCAGCCTTCACTGACAAATACCAATGTCCCCAAGATGTCTCAGGGCCAGCCTTTCCATGTTGAGAGACGGTCTCTGGTTAGCCAATGTTTTCTCTTCCTTCTTGTTCTAAGATGGACATGGGTTGGGGGAGAGACCTGGGGTGTGAGGAGAAGGACCTGTCCTGGGTGTGCATAGACCCAACAGGGAAAATATGACACAGGCCCAGGGCAAGGAGGACTGGGGAGGATGAGGTGCAGAAGATAGAGATGGAAGCATGTCTGGTTTTTCTAGAGAGATAAAGCTGGAAACGATGGTAATATTTTGGGTGAGAGAGTCAGGATTCAAAGTGCTTTTGAAAAGCAAGAATAATGAGCCAAAACCTAACCAGATGACATTTAAAAGGAATAAATATAAAATTCTACATTTAGGCTTTTAAAAAATCACTTATGTAAGCACAGCATGGAAGAGCTCTGGTGAAAAAAAGAACTGGGGATTTTAGTTGGCCACAAGCTTGATGTCGTCGCAATGTGATGCAGCCTCCAAAGATGTTTATGTAATGTAATCTAGGGCCCTGTTAGTTACAACACCATGGCCAGAAGAGATGGTGAGCCCTCTCTAATGCAGAGATCAGCCCATAATGGGGGAATTTATCACACTCAAAGTACTTAAAGGGTCCCTCCTTGGCCATTCTGATTTGCAATCAAGCAGGCAAAGTTTTGGGAAACAAAGTCAATGAGGAATGGTTGGGGGAGCCAGGAATGTTCAGTGAAGAAGAGAAGACCTGAGGTTCCTGTTTTTAGATACTCAAAGGTGTGTTGACTGGAAGAGGAATGAAACCCAGGAGGCAAATTTTAGCTCTGCATAAAGACAAACCCAACTATTACAGCCATCACACACAGGAATGGGCTCCTTATGAGGTGATGAGCTTGCAATCCTGGGAGGTAATCAAGTATAAGCTAGATGCCCATTGTTGGGAATGATCCAGTGGGGAGCCTTGTATGGAAGGGGGAAGTTGAACCAGATGATTTCTAAGGTTAGTTTCAAGGTTTGGTTTCTATGGTTGGCATCAGCAAATGAGAGTGTTGGGGAAGTGGGGCTGGAGAGTAAGAGGAGTTGTGGAACAGAGAAGAGGTAAGGGAGTTAATAAGCACAGGAGTTGGGGAGAAGATGAGCTGGACAAGAGGGAGGTAGGGGGGAAGAGTTCTGGGAATAAGCCAAAGAGAGGTGGGAGAGGGAAGCCTGGGGCTGGGATCCCCCTGACCATGCCCCTCCCTGCAGGAATGACATGCCAAGCTCGGAGCTCCTACCTGGTGGACGAGGTGCTGTGGGGCCACCGCTTCACATCAGTGCTGACCCTGGAGGATGGCTTCTATGAGGTGGACTATGCCAGCTTCCATGAAACCTTTGAGGTGCCCACGCCCTCGTGCAGTGCCCGGGAACTGGCAGAAGCTGCAGCCCGCCTCGATGCCCATCTCTACTGGTCTATCCCCAGCCGGCTGGATGAGAAGGTGGAGGAGGAGGGGGCAGGGGAGGGGGCTGGAGGGGAAGCTGGGGCTGACAAGGAACAGAATGGCTGCCTGCCACCCCCAGAGAGTGAGTCCAAGGTGTGACCAGTTTCCTCCAGACCCCTGTGACAGACCAGGGGCCAGACACAGGTATGTGGGAGCTGGATATTGGAGTTGGAGGAGGAGGAGGCAGGCGAGGTCCCTGGAAATGTGCTGAAATTGGAGAGGCCCCTGCAGAACTTCAAGTCTAGGATCCACTATGGAAAGGAGTGGTTCTGTTTCAGGAAAATGGAGGGTGGGGATGGGTGAACACACAAGCCTGTCTGTGTTTGACCTTCACCTCTGTTCACGGGTGGATGGATGGACAGGATGAACTTATGGAGGTTGGATGGAAAGGTGTGGCAAGTAAAGACAGCTGATGGGACAGGTAAATGGACCAATGGACATTTGGTGCACTGGGGGCTGCTGCTGACACATAGAACACCTTGGTGCATGTCTTAGGAGGCACCTTTTCCTCCAGAGAGATGCAGCCTCAAACCAGGGTACTTAGTTCCGGGAACAGAGTGTGGGATGGATTGCTGTCCCCACTCACCTCTTCAGCCAGCATCCCTGGGCATGGCAAACCTGTCTTAACTAGACACAGTAGCCCAAGTCGAACCAGAAGAGACAGAGCCGGCAGATGGCACAGATGAGGAGGTGCCCTCCCAACTCCACCCCTGCCACTGTGACAGGCTGCATAGGAGGGTGATGGGCTGCAGGGGGCTTCAGCAAGGTGTGAATGGCCTTAGTCGATGGGCTGGGCGGGCAGGCACAGGGAAGCAGGCCATGAGGAGAGATATTGCAGCTGGGAAAGGAGACCAGGGTGGCTATTTTCTGACAGTGGAAAGAGACATTACAGGAACTACTGCAGAGGCAGGAAGATTGAGAGGTTTTGAGGAGGAAAAAGGGCCAGGAGAGAGACCTAGACCGTGAGTTCACCAAGGCTAAGACACAGGGGGCTCCTGGGAAAGCAGAGTTTGTCCTCAGGCCACAGTAGGGAAGAGTCATTCAAATCTTTGGGTGCCACAGGGGGTGGACATTCAAAGACCTGGTTCCTATCCTGGGAATATAGGGCACATGGGAAGACAGAGGGATCCCCTGGGAGATGTGGTTCAAACTGAAAACCTGAGCACTTTTGGAGGGTAATCAGAAAGCGGGACCCTGGGTAAGGCTGGGGGAGATGATATAAGCAGCAGTGAGAAGACCTCCACCCAGAGGGCTTGTTAAAACACCTGACCTAACTCTTAGGGCTTCTGCCTCAATAGGTCTAGAGTAGAGACCAAAAATGTGCACTTCTAACAAGTTCCCAGGTCATTTTGCCTGCTGCCAGCCTGGGGACCACACTGAGAACCACTGCTCTGAGCAAAGACTTGGCAGTCAAGGGAGATGGGGCAGGCAAGCTGGGAGTGCTGGGGAGAAGCTGAGGACGCTCTGGGACAGAGAATCTAAGGGTGTATATCAGAGTATAGTGTGTGGGAAAGGGGATCTGAAACCCAGCTTAAAGAGTTGAACTTTGGGCCCAGGAACTCAACTTTTGGTGGAAAAGGGACAGTGACAGCAGAGGTGGTGATTGGGGAAATGAGTGGGCCAGATGGACAGGAGGAAGCAGAGAGAACTCAAGGGAGTTTCTGCAAGGTAATGGGGATCTGGGGCAGGAAGGGCTCTGGGGCAAAGGGTAGAATTCCTATAGGGGTGAGAGGCAGGATTGACTGTGGAGGAGACAGAAGCAAGCAAGAAGCCCAAACTTCAGGGTGTGTGGGGCCAGCTGTCAGCCCAGCTGGCACAGGGTCCCTGGAGACACATATTTCTATACCAGTGCCAACCCTTTCCTGCTCTCATCTAAGTCCAGCAGCAGCCCCCTGTATGGTGAGGAGAGACAGTGGCAATTTGGGAGGGGCAGGCCAAGGGGACCCAAGATGGGTCTTCTGGAAGAAGTGCAGGCCAGGCAAGCATGCCCTCAGACCAGGGCACCAGGCCCCCAGCAGTACTACCCCAGCAAGGACCTCCTCCCTAGGTCCTGGCCACATCCCACTCCTGTCCTTTAATAAAAGTCTGAGCCCCTTGGAGGAAGCTCCCCAGTCTGTGGCGTTTCAGGCTGGGCAGCAGGGGTCCAGTGGGGCACCATGTCTCCTGGAAGCAGGAAAAGGGGTCATGGAGGGAGCCCATCTCAGCTTGGCTCCACTCAGAGAGGACTCACACCCCAGTTCCTTTCCTTCAGGCTAGGCATGGATGTCAAGAACCACCTGGGTCACCCTTAGTCAAAGATGAGGTCCTTAAACCTGGCATTGGCTGGTCCCCAAGAACAGATGTTGCGGTGCGGAATGGAGACTCATTTGGGTTTAACTGAGTGAAACAGGCACAGTCTGGACAATAGGGGTGGGGTGAGTGGCATCTGCACACACTCACATGGAAGTTAATCCACTGTAAAGGGACAGGCAGAGAAAATGAGGCTAGAGTGGGCTCCTCCTTCCCTTGGAAGTTAGAGACTCTGACACATGTCTCTTCACCACTGTCACCACTCAGGGCGCCATTGTACAGTGCAAAGTCAGGAGACCTGTGTTCTAGTCCTGACACAGACTGTTGCTAATTAGCTCTATGACTCTAGGCAAGTCAAATCACTTCTCTGGACCTGTTTCCTCATCTGTAAAAATGACACTTAGCAAACTAATAATGCTCAATAAATGTTTAAATAACTGAATGAAAGAGGTAGACTGGATGCCTCGTAAGGTGCAATGCAGTTAAGGATTTCAGGAACAGAGAATCCTTAGGCAAAGAAATTCAGGGAGACCCTAGGGTGCTGGAGTGGGAGGGAGAAGCCGTGAGTGTGTACACAGGTGCAGCACTCTGGGGACCCACAGGCCCTGCCCTGACTGACGTAGTCGGTGCCACCCAGGCTCCAGGTGACTGTGTTCTGGGGCTTCTGTCCTTCTGTTGTCAGATGGAATAATTAAGGTCATAAGGGAAAAGCCTGAGGCCCCAGGCATCAGATCCAGAGATCCTGACTCGGAGAATGAGATGGAGTAGGATGGAGTCTAGGGAGCTCGGAAAGGGCCTTATCCCTGGAAACCCCTTCCCTATAACATAGGAGAGGGCTGGGGATCGGGGTGCCAAGCTCAGCTGGAACCCACCCTCCCTTTCTCTGTCCCCCTCCTCAAATAGAAATCCTGTCCAGAGTTAGCTCAGCACTGACAGTTCAAGCAGCAGATGGAACCCAGGTGTTTCCTCCTGGGCTGGGTGGCATGCACTATGAAGGGCAGATGGTGTTTATGGTGGGAAGAAAGGTCTGGGTTGTCCAGAATAGGTTGTCAACCCCCAGCTGTCTCCCAGCTACATAACCCCAACCTTTTGCAGTCTCCTAACATGGGAAGATATGGCCAGGCCTGGATTTTATAAAACAAGTTTATTCACATTTTAGAAAAACTAATTCCAGGGCAGGGAATGGCCTCCTGTAGTATGGGTATGAGATCAAGACCAAAGACCAAAGGGAGGGGTGTGGAAGGGAAGGAGTGGGGAATGGGGGCCATGCCTCCCACTTCTGGGTGGTCAGGGGGCAAATAAATTAAAGGAAATTGGACAGAGGGAGAGGGTAGCCGGGCAACCTGAGGAGGGGCTGGAGCCAGGCTGCAGACAGTCTACACCTGCGGGAAATGGAGAGAGAGTGGTGCAGGGTCAGGGCAGAGCCCTGCCTGGGGCTCCTTCTGGGCCTCACCTGCCAGCAGGACCCTGTGGAGCTGAGCTGGCCGCCCCTCCTCTGGCTAGGCCCAGAAGGGAGCAGCTCAACTTAGGACTTGGGGGTAGAAAACTCGAGGAAGGCAAGGTTGGAGGGTTCTTTTCCCTCACCTGGTGAGCAAGGATCACCGTTTTCGCAGTCTCTTCATGAAGCAGCAGGTGATGGTGCCAAGGACGGTGGCACCAGTGACTACAGCCACCCCTGTACCCACCAGCAGGGGCACAAATAGGGTGTCCAGGGCTGTGTAAGAGATGATGGCTTTGTTGGGTGGGTGCCTTTGTCCTCCACTGTCACACTTCACAGCATTTTCCCTATCAAGCTCTCTGGACCCACCCCATTCACACACCCCTCCCTGCCCACTGTGTGGCCCTCAGATCCACCATGGAGGACCCATGCAGGCAGGTGGAATGCTGGATTTTCAAGACTTTTCATGTGACAAGAAGGGGAAAATACAGAGGATGGCAGCAGGAGGGTCAGACTATGGGAAAGGAAGAGTAAGGGTGGGGGCTGGGAGGAAGGGGGACACTCACCGTGCGTGTAGGGGTAGACCGTGACAGGCCCTGAGCGGGCACTGCCTGCCTGGTACCAGCTGTAGTCAGCATGCTGTACCCAGGCACTGGGGGCACAGTGGTACACGCCTTCATCCTCAGGCCCCAAGCTGTGTAGTCTCAGACGATGGCTTCGGGGCCCCACCAGTTCCACACTGACAGGGCCTCCTCCGGGCCGGTCCCCCAGCTCTGCTACACCATCCTGGCCCACGCCACCCACCAGCTGGGCAGAGGCTGAGCTCAGCTCCCCATTCTCAGGTCGCTCCACCCACCAGCTGGCAGCCAGCCTTAGCCCCGGGGGCCCGCCCCGCACAGAGATGTTGCACAGCAGGGAGGCAGTCTCTCCCCGGTACACGGTGCCTCCTGCAAGCCACGCCACAGCCTCCAGCACCACACCTGCAGAACACAAGTCATAGGTCAGAGGGTGCAGGGTCGGGGGGCATGAGGTTAGGGCTGCTACCCAAGCAACACCCAGGAAACTCAGGGTGTCTTCCATAGTCTCGGTAGGAGAGAAGTGTGAGGCTGACATGTGGAGGCTACTGATGCAGGAGAGCGGCACAGAAAGAGGACAGTGGCTCCACCAGCCCCAACCTCCACTCACCTTCTTCCCGCACATGCACAGGGAGTGGGCGGGAGCGAGCACTGGCTGCTTCACGAAGCCGCGTCCCAGACCCTCGAACATAGGCTTTGGCGAGACAGCGGTAGGTGCCTGCATCACCAGGCCTGGCAGCTTCCAGCCGTAGCCTGTAGGTTCTAGATGCCACCTTCTCCATGGCAATGTGCCGGCCCTCATAGCCAGGACCCAGGCTGCCCACACCCTCTGTGTCCAGCTGGGCCACCAGGCGGCCAGGCCCAGGTGCCCCTGCAGGTGCCATCTCCCAACCCACGGAGTATGCAGCATGACGGCCTGGTGGGGGCAATGCCCCTGACACATTGCACAGCAGTTCCAGGGGCTCCCCTGGGCCAATCCGACGTTCCCCAGGCCCCACCGCCACGGCCAGCTGGCTGGCTGAAACAGGAGTGGGGAAGAGGTGTCATGGAGGCAGGTGAGGACCCAGAAGCACCTGACTCCCCTCTTGCTATTCCTTCCTTGAAAGCAGCAACCTCAAGGCCTCCTGACCATCCCCCACCCACCTCACCCAGGGGCCTGAATCTCATTCTTCAGCCACAGTCCTCCAATCTCTACACCCACTTTCTGAGCAAAGAAAACCCATCAAGAGAGGTAGAGAGAAAACAGTGCTAACAGGGCTGCTCATTGTGTAGAAGACGAGGTCCCTGGATTCAGAGCATGGCCATCTCTCGCCCCCAGGGGCCATGGTGCCCCCCAAGATACCATCCCTCCCAGCTTTCATAGTGGGATATGTGGTACTCACACAGTGTCTGCACGTCCACTTGGGCCAGGACAGCCCTTTTCTCCGCGATCTGGGCCCAGCTACCATCTGGATCCTGAATCCACTCGGTGGCAGTGCAATGGTAGGTGCCTGAGTCCCCTGCCTGCGCACCCCCCACCACCATTCGGTACCTATCAGGCCCCTCCTTGCCCAGCCGCAGCTCCCCTGCAGCCAGCCGCTCTGCATAGGGAGCTCCTGCCTCCACCGCCAAGTCAGACCGGAGTCCCACCACTTCCTGCAGAGTCGCTCGCCCCACTGGCGCCTCAGGCACAGCCCGCCCAAAGGACACTGCCAGGTGTGTGTGTTTCTGTGTGCTCGTCCGTGCCAGGCAGCCCAGTGCCAGCTCCTGCCCCTCATGCACTGTCAGGCGTGGGGGTGAGGTTGGGGCCTGGCGGCCTCGAGGCCCAGGCGGGGCCGCAGACACCTGCAGCACATCTGGAAGAACTGAACAGGATGGCTGCAGTGAGGGAGGGCAGGGAGCCGGCAGCCTTTGTCACTGCTTCCTGCGTACAACCTATGTCCCTAAACAGGCTGCATGTTGTATTATTTCTTCCGTAACTCAGTGGTGCCAAGCACAGAGCTGGGCACACCACAGGCACTCAATAAATACAAGTTCATTGCTTATCCTTATGTTTGAGACTGACCCCTCTCTGAAATATTCATGAAAGTAGCTCTATCTTCCTTTTCAGAAGACAAAGAAACTGAAGAGAAGGAGAATGTTCCCTGGTCTAATTCCCACCCCACCCCTGCCCTCTCCTCCAGGTGTGGGTCCTGCACTCTCCAGGAGGAAAGTCTCTTCAACCCACCCCCATCAGGAATGGGGAGGGGACTGGACACCTTAGACACACTTCCCCCTCTCCCAGGGAGTACCTTGATACGGTAAGAACACAGGACCAGAGTGAGGAGATCTGGGTTTGAATCTCACACCTGCTACTGATCTTTTGGGTGACTTTGTACAAGTCATTTAACCTCTTTGGCCCTCAAGTGCTTCAACTGCAAAACCTGAAGGGTAATTAGAGAGGTCCCTCCCAGCCCTGACTTTGTATCTTAAGAGTAGGTGTGGCCGCGGCCCCAACCCCAGTCCAGTACCTCTCAGCTCCACCTTGCCGCTGTAGCTGCCCAGGTAGCGGGCATCGGTAGAGGGTGTGTAGCACTCGTACACCCCTGCGTCCTGCGCCTGCAGGCGGGCGATCTTCAGCACCACAGCATCACCCTGTACACGCTGCAACTGCAGCTCACCAGCTGCTACTCGGGGCCCGAAGACAGCATAGGAGAACTGGGAGTCCCTGGTACTGATGATGCCCAGTGCTGCCTCAGGGGCCTCGGGCCTGTACAGGAACCACTCAAAGTCCTGCTGGACAGGGCCCTCGTAGCCACTCACATTGCAGAAGATGGAGACAGCTGTGCCAGCCACACGGTACAGGGGTCCCTCAGGGACCAGCACCTCCCGGGCCCAGCCCCCGACTCCTGTAGGGGAAGACAGAAGGAATGGAGAGACCTGGGTCCCCATTCTATGCACATCTTGATGCCCACCAGCACTATTCCTGACCCCTGCCAGTGAAATGAAAGATAGCTTGGGAAAGTTGGTACACAGCTCGGCCCCTGGTAGGAGAACAGGGAAGGGATGTTGGGTCTGTAGACCCCTGGGGCTCAAGGAAGTCAGATAGGCCTAGGTTTGCCCAGAACCCAGCTGCATCTCAGACTGCTAGGAGCCAAGAGGAGTCCTTTGATTCCTGCCCTAACAGAGCCTTGCTTCCTGCTGCGCCTCAATGCGCCCCCACCTCTTCACCCGCCTGGTCAAGGGAGCCTGCTGCTGAGTGGATTCTGAGACTACATGCCCCCTCCTTTACTTGAGGGAAGCTGGCAAAATCTTGCTCAGCAGGGCTGCTTGTGGCTCAGCTGTGTCACCTGTGCCACGATAATGAAGCCAGTGGCCTGAGCTGGATGGGGCATAGACCCAGTTAGTCCTCAGCACACAATGCCCTCCTCCCTGCAGCTGTGCCATGAGCTCACTATTTCTCCTATCCCACAGGGCTTCGAGGCAGCTGGGGCTTCTGGCCAGAGATCCAGGCTCTGCCCTGGCCTGGGGACAGAAGATCCCCTCCCCCAGTGCCTGCCAACCTTCTGGGCTAGCCCAGCTGACACACCACATTCCCCAAATCCCTAAGAAGCCTTCATTTGCATGTGCAGTGTATTGATTTACATATAGCTTCCTTTCCTTGGGGAGGCACCCACCTCCCCAAAGAAAAGAACCCCCAGCCACCCCTTCTCATCTCTACTTACAGAGGCCAAACCACTCTGCCTCACCCTACCCCAGCAGATGCCCCTGGCAGTCCTAGAGGACCCAGCTTCTCCCTTCTCTCCTTCCATCCTTCTGCAGACTCCCCTCCCCCCCAATTTACAGATGAAAAAGGTAAGGCAGGGGAAGTACAATGCCTCTGTCAAGATCCTGTTGTCCCTGGATGACTCCTATAAACCCCCTGCAGAGGGAACAAAACCAAGGAGGAAGACAGGGAAACTCCAAGGCCAGGCCTGAAGGGACTGACCTCACCAATCAGAGGCCTCCTGTAGAGGCTAGAGGAAATACCCAAGAGTCTGTGGTCAAACCCTGTCCTCCAGTTCCTCCAGAACAGTGCATCTGCACTACCTATCCCCACCCCCCTGCTGGGCTCTTAGCCCCTTCCTTCTTCCTCTGGCAGTCACGGGGAAAACTCATGGTCTGTTGTTGGTTGGGGCACAGGCTAGGAATCAGGAGGTCAGCTTGCAGCCCCATTCCCACCCCCATCTCTAGGGCCCCAGCCCAAGCCCTCCTTTCCCAAGCCTCAGTTTCCACACTGGAGAACTAAGAGCTCCCACCTCTGACATGGAACCAGTGTGTGACTCAGGAGGGCCTTGCCCCAGGCACATTTCCTAATCTGTGTGGAGGTGGAGATGGCCAATCTGACATCCTCTCTGGCTGCCTCAGGACAGATTCTGCTCAGAAAGGACCCCTCCCACCTTCCTGGCTCCACAACTGCTGATGCTGGAGATCCCCATGGGAAAGTCACCCCCACAGCCTTAGGAAATCAGCTGCCACTCAGCTCTCTCTCTCCAGCCAGGGCACTTCCTCTGTTGTTAGCCACAGAAGAGAAGGGAGAGCAGAGGTCTGCTTTGGAGTCAGATCTGAATGTGCTCCCTGGGGCAAGTGACTTGTTTTCCCCATCTGTGAAATGAATGCAGTGGTTGCTCAGATCTCAGCAGCCTCCTCTTCCAACCCTGTGAACTGCATTTCCCTACCTCCCCTGGGCACCTCCCTGCTCCATGGTGCCCACTGGGGAAAACAGGCCAAATACTAGGCAACCAGCCCCACTGTTCCACCCTCTCTGTACCTCCTCCAGCCTCCTGCCCAGGGCTCCAAGGAGAGGACTCATTATAGCCCCATGGGGCTCAGGGGACTGCAGCAAGGGGGGACTGCTTGGTGCCACTATGGAGCTTTGGTCTAGAACCAGAAGGCTGAGCTGTCAGCCTCTGCCCTGACTACAGCAGCTCTGAAGTCACCACCAATATCCTCAACCCCCAACCCCCACGCTGCACTCTCATTTCAACGGCTTCAGTCTCCCCAACACATGCACAGGCAATTTCACTATGTCCATGCCACCCTCCTCCCAGAGACTACCTCCTACAGGGAGCCCTCCAGTTCAGGTGAAAAACAATTCCACTGTCACTATCCAAAGCACCCAGAGAAGGTTGGCGCAGAACACCTCCTCATGAACACCCACCATGACAGACACAGGGTGCTTGGAGATGCCAGGATCAATCTCCATGGAACCTGGTTTCTCCTGAAGCAAGGAAGCTGAGACTAAGGGGGTGTGACACCTGGTGGGAGGGTGTAGACCCAAGTGCATTGGGGAGAGAGGGAAAAGGGCAAAAAGGGATCCAGCACAGGGTGGAGATACAGTGAGAGGGAACTGCCCCCAACCTCAGACGATGGGGAGGGCAATTAGGGGGGACTCACTTCAAAGACTGTGGGCAGAACTCTCCCCTGGGCCTCCAGCCAACTTTGGGTCAATTATGAAGCCAGGCAGGCACAGCCCACGCAGGGCGGGCACCCAAGGCCAGTCTTGGAGCCGAGTATGGGGCAGAAAGGAGTCAGAGCATTTAGCAGAGCAAACCCAGGACTCGGGTATGTTGGCTGAGAAGCGAGGCCTGTCCCCAGAGGCCCGGCAGTGAGTGGGACAGCCCCTCAGTGGGTCCCAGCCCACGGCCTGAAGCTGGTAGCCCTCCCGCTGTTGACTGGCTCAGCGGGTGGCCACAAGGGGCAGCTGGGCGCCGAGCCTGGGGAGGCTAGAGACACCACTGACGAAGAAGGGGTTGTGAGGAGCTCCAAAATCCTGAGGAGGCCGGGCAGGTCTGGGTGCAGGGTGGCAGGCACCTGCCCGGGGGGGCCGGGAACCGGGACTAGAGCCAGGCTTACCAAGCATTAGCAGTAGCAGCAGTGGCGGCGGCAGCGGCGTGGGCCCAAGGGCGCCCATCCTGCACGGGCGGCTCTGGGAAGGCTCCGGGGGTCGGCGCGGGTTCTGGGGGGCCGGGACCGCAGGGGGCGCATGCCCAGGTGGGGGGCAGAAAGCGGGGCAGCGAGGCGTGGGTGCGCCGAGCGGAGCTGAGCGGGGAGCTGCCAAGTCCCCTCCCTCCTCTCCTTCCTCCTCCCCTCCTCCCTTAGCTGTCTCTCCCGCCCTCAGCAGCTTCGGGGATCATACCCGCCCCGGTTCCCGCCCCGCCACGCCCCGCTTCCCGCCCCACCAGACTCCATCCCGGGTCCTGCACTGGGCCAGGCTCCGCCCCCAGAACTGGCTCCGCCCCCGCCCCGGCCCCAGAGGGCTGGCGACGCCTCGGCCCATCCTAATCCCCACCCACCCTGGCACAGAGCACGCCCCACTCCGCACCTGCCAGCTTTCCCCGGACGGTTGGGTGCATGGGCCCTGGGGTTGGGGAGATAACTGTGGCCACGAACTTAACAGTCCAATTTTTGCTGTGAGACTATCCTCGCTGCAAACCCTGCTGAGGTGGGGGATGGGCGCAACGCGGGAGTTCCTGAATGTGAGAGGTTTGAGCTGAAGGACGCTTTGGGGCTCTGAAAGCTCACCGGAAGCCTGTTTGTCTTCCCCTCCGAAGGCAACACCAAAAGAAAATGGGTGGCGTCACTTCCGGGTTAGGTGATCCTGGTCCAGTTACTTAACCAACATCAACCTCAGTTTTCTTCTCCGCAAATTGAACTGACCTTGGTGACTTACACCCTAAGGGTTATTGTGTTGATTAACTGAGATATTGTACGTAAGGTGTTTGGCACAGGGTAACTAACACGAGTTAGGAGAGGGGAGAGTTGTTTTCAGTTTTAAATTATTATTTAAATTGCTTCCTAAGAGATTTAGGTGAAGGAGTCTGTATGTCCAGTGAGGAGAGATGGACATTGCTCTGTTCCTCCAAGGGTGGGGGAATGGAGCAATCCTCCTCCCAGAGTTTTGCCTCTTCCTCAGCTGTGAGGGAGGTGGGGAGTGGGGAGGGGCAGGAAGGGTGAGGCTGAACCCAAGAAGGAACAGGCACTTCAGCAAAACCAAGGCTCTCCACGTGACCATCAGGCCAGGTACAGTGGTTCACATCTGTAATCCCAGGAATCTGGTAGGCCTGGGCAACAGAATGAGACCTCTCTCCTTAAAAAAAAAAAAAAAAAAAAATTAAAGTGGTCATCAGTGAGAAGTGACCCCAGAGCTCACCTGGCACCTGGCACCGTCCAACCCCAGACCTGTCCGTCTCATCCTCCCACCCTCCCATTTGCTCTCTACCCACCTACCCCCTTTACAGAGGAGGAGAGTAAGGGCTAGAGAGGGAAAGGGGCAAGGCCAAATCAGACCTTCCTGGTCTTTCTTCCCAGAGCCTGGCACAGTGTCTAAGAGGAGGTCCCATCAAGTTGCCAGGTGAAGCCACTTTCAGGAACCTCAGAGAAACTCTAAGGCAGAATGTTTAGGGCCCTGAAAGGAAGTCAAGAGTCCAGCCCTCGCCTGCCAGTATGCCAGGACTGGCCCAGGAAGGGTGCAGATGCCTGTTTGTTCTCACTCTGATGAATCCATAGCCCGGTTTCTCCAGCCCCATTTCATCTAAGTCCATCCACAGGTATAATGCGCTATGTGAAAACTAAAAGTCATAGGGAAATTTTCAGAGGAAAACCACTCTCCCTTTATTTAGGAATGAAGTAGATTCAATGCCTTCCTGATGTTTGACAAATGAAAGATGTTACCAATCATCACCATCACAATGGGTTCCATTTATGAACTGCTTTACATAGTAAAGTCCTTTTGGATATCAGCTCTAGTCTTTACCGCATATTTTGCAAGGTATCATTTAACAAAAGAGAAATCCGAGATTGGGGAGTTAAGTATGTTGTCTATGGCCACACAGATTTAAAGTGGCCAAGATGTGACTTGAGCCCAGGCCTATCTGTTCCCAAAGCCGCAAATCTTACGCTCTACTGTCCCTTCTTCCAAGACTCTCTTCCCTGGTAAACCCATTCATTCAACAAATACTGATTGGGCCAGCCTTGTGCTAGGCACTGGAGATGCCTGGTAAACAAGGCTGACATGGTCCCCTGCCCTTAGGGAACACAGTCATGTGTGCCAGGGAGACATTTCGTACACAAGCGATAACCAAACCCTAGTATGAGCGTTCTCAGAGAACTGAGGGACCCTCTCTCACCCCATGGCTTGGGGCGAGGAAAGAGCAGGTAGATATGAAGGAATGGGCTGGTGTCTCCAGAGAGGCTGAGGCCCCAGAAGAGCAAGAAAACGCAGCTTTTTCCACAGGCGGCTCTCCAGACTGCGGCTTCCAGAGGTGACCAGCAGGGGGAGCCGCAGCCCAAGCCTGGCTCGCCCGCTGCGGCTTATGTAACCAGGAGAGCCAGGAACCAGAACCAACCCCAGGCACGAGGCTCATTGCGCACAGACACATGTCCCCACTGTCACAGAGAGGGGCTTCAAGCAGAAAGACGCCTCGCAGACAAACACCCCCACAGAGCGATGCACAAAGAATATATCGCACAGGCTGAAGAGCACTCCTGTAACTGCTCGTTACACCCATTAAAAACACAGGTTTCCCAGCACCAAGGCTTTGCCAGAAGTGTGAGCTGAGGAAGGAGGAAGGAGGCCTTTCTAGGAGTTTAAAGGCCAGACTGAGACATGAAGAGGGAGGGAGCCTGGGGCTGCAGAGAGACATGGGTGGAGTGTACGGAAGTGACTGTGGGCCCCCTAATGCCTGGGTCCCCCGCCCTTAGGGAACAGTCATGTGTGCCAGGCTGCACTGCAGTGTCACTGTGGCATCCCCAGCTTCCCACCAGCCCACTGTGCACTAGCCAGTATGGATGTGTATCAGTCCTGTTTCACACACTTGTTTCATTCATTTCACCTCCAGACGACATAGGTACAAGGCATGGGGTAGCACTGAGTTGTCATGAGTCCTGTTAAAGATAATCAAGACCCACACTCTGCCCAACAGAACTTTATAATCTGGCTGAGGGAGATTATACTGGAGTCACAACCAAGGGGACATGGCTGTCAGAGTGGAGCACATTCAAACACAGGACAGTTAGCATATTCTGACCTGTGCCAGGTGTGCAACATGACCTCATTTAATCCTCACTAGAACCACATGAGGTTAGTGCTATTATTATCCCTGTGAGAAAACTGAGGCACAGAGAAGCTGAGGAACTTGTCCAAGGGTAATGGATCAGTTACTGTCCAAACCAGGGTTTGGACTTAGGATTGTCTAACTGTGGGACCTCTGCCTCTAGCCCTGTCACATTGCCTCTTACAAGCAACCATCACTAGAGACATAGTTAAACATGAGCCTCGCAAACATAGGCACATTCCCAGCTATAGACACAGTTACTGTTAAGGAGACAGAGTGACAAACACATCAAATAAACAAGGACACATACTCAGCAGACAATAAGACATATGGAAACAACACAAACGCACACAGGACTCAGCTCTCTCTCTTCTAAATGTGCTGCGTGGAGAGCTCGGGATCACATACAAGAATGTCCTGTGATCTGTGTGTTTATAAAGGGCTGATCCATACTTCCCTGATGAACTATATTTCCTACCTTCCCCAAAAGGAAAAATCTCTTTGCAGAGTTGCTAAGAGCCTGAAGCATAGTTAAAAACAGAAGTAGATCAAAACCCTACCCTCACCTGGACAACATACCCGTGCAGAGACGCACCAAAAAAGGGGGTGCCCACACCAAGGTGAACACACAAATTTCATGTACACTCAGGCACTGTCACAGGACCACACAGCCATCTCCTCCACTCACACACCTACAAACATTCACACTCCATCTTCTCCCCTTTCCTGCCTGGGCCAGGCATCGGCACCCCCATGGACTGCGTGTGTGTGTGTGTGGGTGCATGTGTGTGCATGTGGATGTCTCCACTCCCTAAACCCTCCTCTCTGACTGAGCCCACACTCCAACCCCAGTTCTCAAACCCTACACCAAGGAGGTGGCACAGCTGTTCACAAATAGTGGAGCCACAGTGCCAACGGGGCCTTAGCACAATTTGGCTCTGGCTCCTGAGGGGGCCCTGCCATTTCTGTACCCAGAGTGAAGTGCCAACTGCCTCCCACACTGGAATGCCACACATGAATCCCCAGGCACTGGAATCCCCTCAGTCTCCCTCCCCTGACAAGTTCTTTGTTCCCCAGTCCCACAGGGTGGGCGCCTGGGCTCTACCCTAGAGGTTCTCCACCCCACTCCTCCACTCCCAGCCAACTCAGAGGGAACCAGGGGCTCCGACATATGTCTGGGGCAGTGTGGGGCAGAGGCAGCCTACAGCGCAATACCCTTTCTTCCCCAATCTGAGCAGCCTGGGGCAGGCAGAGGTGGAAGGAGGGCAGCAGCCTGCCGTGGTTTGGTTAGACAGAGGTTTGTGGGCAGGTTTGTGGGTAGCTGAATCTCTGGGAGAAGGAGATGGTTAGCACTAAGTGGCTGTTCCTGAGTCACAGGAGGTTGAGCAAGAGGCAGATCTGGAGAACAGGTCACTTGTGAGTTTGTCTATGCACAGCTGTTGAGTGAGGTGAAAAGGAAGCGTAGTAATTGGTAACACTCGCTGAGCACCTCCTCCGTGCTGGGCACTGCGGGCACACCGTGCATTCACTCAGCCTTCATGACAGTCCCATGAGGCAGGTACTGTGGCTGTTTCTATTTTGCAGATGGGAAACAGAGGCACAGAGAGGTTACATAATGTACCCAAAGGTCGCATAACTACCAAGTGGTAGTTCCCAGGTCAAACACAAGCTACCTGACCCCCATATTTCAGCTTCCCATTCTTCTTCCTCCTCCCCAACCTGTTCACATTTATTTATATGTGTGTATGCGTGTGCACGCATGCAGACACATCTGGTGCCTATGTGACCCTTTGAAATAACTGTCTTTTTCCACTATGTAGCTCCAGCTTCCAGCACACAGTGGGTGTTCAATAAATATTTGTTGAGGGAACGGTGCAGCGCTGGAGGCCCTAGAAAGAGGAAACAATGAGATTTGTGTGTGTGTGTGGCGGTGGTATGGGTGGGGAGGGAGGGAATTGGGGAATTTTACACAAACACACAGAGCCCTCTGCTGCAGATATATCAGACTCACTTCTAACCCTGGAGCCCAGCCCTCCAAAGCTTCCTGGGAGAGGAAAGAGCATCTGAGGATGAAGGGGGTCCTGACTGTCCCCTCCAATCAGAGCTGTAGGGAAAGCTCTGGAAGAGGGCAGGGAGGCAAATAGTCCCCTCAACCTGCTCAGCCAAGTGCACTCCCACCTTTGCACCTCTCCCTGACCTGGTGCTTCGGTCTTCTCCCTGGTTTCCCTCAGATAGTCCCTGCCTCCTCCACTTGTCCACCTGGACGCTCCAGGAACCTGGCACCCCTTGGCTATTTTGGCTAAAGATTGAACAATTCCTCTTTTCCCCAGTCCAACTGAAACAAGGGTGGAATTTTTCCAAAGGCTCTCTATTAGGAAAGTAAAGAGAAAACAAAGCCAGAAATAAAGACTGTAAAAACAAAGAAACAGATGGAACAGTGGGGGTGACCGAGCTGGCCCTGGGAAGGACTGTGAGCCTGGAGTCCTGATACTAACGTGACCCCCCCCTTGCTCCCACACCCTGTCCTCAGCCCTTTGATGGCCTTTCCCACTCTGCATTGTAATTACAGAGCTTGTTTATATCTGCTTCTCCATCTTGGCCCTGGGCTTCTCAAGGCCACTGTTAACTCTTGTCTGTTCTGCCCTGTACCCGGCACAGTTGCCTGGCGAGGAGAAGCAGCTCAGTGAACAACTGCTGAGTGATTAAGCAAGAGTGTGAGCAGGGGAATGGGTCTTCCTCTCTGGTGGCCATGGCGCCTCCGCAGGGGACACTGATTTCCTCTGGAGTCCACCTTACACTGGTCATCCACAGCTGACCGAAAGTGTCTCCTCCTGTTTCAGAACCCGAACCTTTCATCCCTCAGGAAACAGCCCCAGCCTTTGGCCTTTAGGGCGGGAAGGGTGCTGGAGATGGGATCAAAGTGGAAGAGAAGCTGTAGGCTGAAGGCCGGGACATCAGAAATTACAGGCAGAAAATGATGGCTAGTATTTAATGGGAATTTTATTTCTCAAAGCACCCCTGCCAGTATTTAATGGGAATTTTAATTCTCAAAACAACTCTGCAAGTTGGAGCTATTAAGGAAACTGAAGTTCAGAGAAGCTAAAATGTTTGGCCAACTAGATCTAAGTTTCTCATCCAGGCATTCTGACCCTGCGTATGTGCTACATCAGTACAGCACAATCCATCACCCCAAGTGAAAGTACCTCCTCTGCTCCCCGGGCTTAGTGGTCATCTCTGTGCATTCGAGACGTGAAACTCTTTGTCTCTTGCCCCTTAAACATTTTCCTCTATGGGTTTCCAGGCCTAGTTGTCTGTCTCTCTAGCTCCTCTACCTCACCATCTTCCAGACCCTCCTTCCCTGCTCGGGGTGTCACCCATGGTTCTGTCCAATTTTCCCTACCCTGCCCACCTCCTCTGCTCTCCTGGCTTAGCGGTCATCTCTGTGCAGATGACGCCCAAGCTCCAGTCCCCATTTCTATCACCGACTGAGTACCTTCACCTGGAACCCTGCTAGCACCGCCTCGACCTGAATATGCCCGAAGCAAACTTGGAGCTTCTCTCCTGCTCTCCTGTCTTCCCTACCTCACACCTTCAACTAACTTCACACCTTCACCCCTTCCTTCCTTCCTTGCCCTGGCATCTAATCAGTTGCCAAATGCTGCAAGCGTACCTCCCCAGGATCTTTCTTATCCATCCCTATCTTCTGTCATGGCCACTGTCTTGCTCCAGACTTTTCACCACCTATAGCACCTACCAGGCTGTCCCTTCCAGCCCAACACGCTGCCAGGTACATACATGCACTCCCTAATCCGGCGAGCCTTCCTAGAGCACAGCGTCAGTGAGTTACTCCCCTGCTCAGGGACTTTACATGGTTCCATGATAAATATTTCTCAAACTTGTTTGGTGGTAAAAATACAGATTCCCCCTACCCATCTCCACCCTCATGAATCAGGATGTCTAAGAGATATTCCTGCTGGCTCGTATGCATGTGGGTGTGTATAGATAGATAGATGGATAGATAGATAGTTTTTTTTTTTTTGGAGATGAAGTCTCTCTCTGTGGCCTTGGCTAGAGTGCAGTGGTGCGATCTTAGCTCACAGCAACCGCTAACTCCTGTGCTTAAGAAATCCTCCTGCCCTAGCCTCCTAAGTAGCTGAAACTATAGGCACACACAACAATGCCCAGCTAAATTTTCTATCTTTTGCAGAGATGGATGTCTCACTCTTGCTCAAGCTGGTCTTGAACTCCGGAGCTCAAGCAATCCTCCCACCTTGGCCTCCCAAAGTGCTAGGATTTGGGAGTCACCATGCGCGGCCTGCTTTATAGTTTTCAAAAGCACACAGGTGACTCTCATTGTCAGGGCCTTTAGGGAACACTGGCATTTAGAATAGCACTTACTCTGCCATTCGAGGCCCTCTGTGAAATGCCCTTAGTGCCCATTCCAGCACTGCCTTCCGTTTGCTCCCTGTGTGATGGTGCTTCAGCCCTCTGTACCCGTGCTCATGTTGCTTCCTCTCCAGGTCCCTTTGCCCTCTACATGCCATGGTGTGCACCCAGCAGCCAGCAGTGCCAGCCTCAACACAGATGTGTGCTGTTAGCACCCCACCTTCCCCTTTACCTTCTGGAGCACTCCTCCCTGCAGCTATTGTATGGGGAGGTTCTGATCATGTGTACCTGGAGACAAGAACCCAGGATGGAAGCTTCCGTGGGGCCTTACAACATGGAAGTTAAATGTGCAGACACTGGTAACAAATTAAATTTGAATCCCAGCTCCCCTACCTGAGTAAGCTTAGAGTCTGTGTGCTCAGTTTCCCCATCTACAAAACAGAATTGTTATGAGGACTAAATTAGTAACACATGCTATCTGCATCAGCTCGGCAGGCTGGGGAAGTCCAAGATCCAGGTACTGGCAGCTCTGTCATGGGGTGAGGGCCCACTACCTTCCTTCTGCATCCTCAGATGGCAGAAAGCAGAGAGTGAAAGCAAGCGTTCTCCTGCCTCTTCTTATAAAGGCACTAATCCCACCCAGGAGGGCTCTACCCTCATGACCTAATCACCTCCCAAAGTTCCCGCCTCCTGATATCATTACACAGCAGGTTCAGCACATGAGTCTGGGGTTCACGAATGCTCACTAACTGCTAGTTACCACAAGCTACAGATCCTGGGGACAATCTGGCTCAATGGTTCTCAACCCTGTCTGCTGACTCAAGCCTCACAGCCACTTGTGACCTTTTGATTCAAGTCTGGCCCCTAGACTGAATCTAAACTTCACAGAAAGGGAGGGGGGAGGTTAGGGTGGAGGGAGGGTAATGGGTCAGGCCACATCTACGGTGCATCTTAGAATGGGTACAGGTGAAACTTACTAAATGCAGAAAACAAATGCCTACATACAGTAACTAAGAAAATGTCATGAAGGCTACATTGAACAGTTTGATGAGAATATTTCAGATTGTATATGAAACCAGCACATTGTACCC
>CAUYPK010116113.1:0-28172 GCA_963574355.1 Loris lydekkerianus | reverse complement strand
TGGGTCGATGGACACTTGGGCTTCTTCCATGACTTAGCAATTATGAATTGGGCTGCAATAAACATTCTGGTACAGATGTCTTTGTTATATTGTGACTTTTGGTCTTCTGGGTATAAACCTAGTAAAGGAATTATAGGATTGAACGCCAGGTCTATTTTTAGGTCTCTTAAGTATTCTCCAAACATCCTTTCCCTGCTCCTTTTTTTGATGCTGTTTTTTTTTTTTTTTTTTTTAACACACTATAAAAAAGATTTGATTATACATTTTGGGATAAGTATGTAAAGGTAAGAATGGAAGTCTAAAATCCATGGAAAAGAAACTTTTTTATTCTGTTAAAACATTTGCTAAAGGAAAAAAAAAACTAAGTTAAGCAGAAATAAAGTAAGAACTGTGAAGGAATCCTGAAAATCAATCTTTCCAGAATCAGTATTATTAGCCACCTAAGAAATAAGCAATGAAGGAAGAAATATGTGGCTCCCCAAGGCACCTGGGTCTCTTATGGCTTTGAAATACTCTAAACAGATACATCAAGGTTTTCTAAAAATATGTCAACAAAAACCCAAATAACTATTTCTGTTCACTTTAATTCTCTCATGTCAGGGTTACATTTAAAAATCTGAGCTAACCATACAGGAAGAAAGTACTCTTACTGGATCGATGCCAAAAGGGTATGGTCCACCAAACACTCCAGGGAGAGCTGGGTTCAGCTGCAGAACAGGGTTCCCCCGAAGTGTTTCTTCCCTAACATGTTAGGAGAAAAGTCACATTATTTTCAGACAGAGAATCACCAGGGGTCCAGATACTGACCTCAAAGGAAATTACTACAGCCATCAGTCTCTTCAATAAAAAAGGAGGGGGAAAAAAAGAGGAAGCACTAGTAGCTGAGAGTGAGGAATCATAGAAGACAAAAAGAAAAATTAAACATACACACAAACACACACACACACCCCAAGGAGGGAATTTAGGGAATCTACTTTTAGATAACAAAAAAGAAAGCACTTTAATTCATAGTCTCAGTCCCTTGATCTTAGCTGAACAAATCACAAAGCACTTCATGGACTGGAGCATAAATAAGAGGAGACACTGCATTCTTCTGAAACACAGATACTGTCAACCACTTCCTAAAGAAGTGTTACTTTACCACCTTGTCTTAAAAATCAGGGCTGAATATGAAAAGAGTAAGTTTTGACTTTTAGCTTCTTCTGTAACTTACGTCCAATTATGATCAAACATCGGCCGTACACTCCAGGATGACCCAAAGATATTAAGAGACTTGGAAAAGCAATCATTGTAGATGAGGCCAGTGTACATGGAGAACACACCCATCAATAGAATAATGTATCGCCCACTGAACACAGTACTAAACATCTGGGAACCAGAAGAAAGAAGTAATGAGAATGTACTCACTGCAGCTCATGTTGTGACAAGGTTATTTCGAATATACTAGCCCCTTCCTGTGGCACTACTTTATCCCGTGCTGATGCAGAGAGGTTGATATAAAGACCAAAATCCAAAACTAATGAGAAATTCACTTTCACAGCACATGGCTTCTTTTATTTTCTATTTATTTAGTTTTTTGAGATGGAGGTCTTGCCACGTTGCCCAGACTGGTCTTGAACTCCTAGGCTCAAGCCCATCCTCCCACTGCAGCCTCCTGAGTAGCTGGACATGCACCACCACACCCACCTAACAGATGGCCTCTTTGGTGTTGAACATAACTTCTCTATTCCTTTTTGATAAATTCATGGATAAAAGATTTCCAGATCAAAATTTTCATAATAAATGCTTAAGAAATTATAAAATTTCAGTCCACTGCAGATGTAACTTAAACATTACCTCATTTTCATTCTTTTGAGAAAGGATTCGGCTCTCTCTTAACACCATCCACACAGCAAAAAGGGTCATCAAAATGCCATGGCCAAAGTCCCCAAACATCACAGCAAATAGAAAAGGGAAAGTGATGATAGTATACGGTGCTATATAGAAACAAAAAAAAAAAAAAAGAAAAAAGAAAAAAAGAAAGAAAAACACAAAATGTATAAAATCATGATTCCTAAAATATCACATTCTTTTCCACACTCTATGATCACTGTAAAGTGACTTATTTCGCCACTGCTGGACAAATGAGACTTGGCAAAAATGTTTCATGGCAAGATCTACCCTCACAAAGAAGCTAATGGAATTTGAGTTACTGATAACATTTTAAACAAGAAAGAACACAGGAAATGAAGTGTAGCCCTGGCAACAGTGTGGTTTGTTCTTTGATTCTCTTCCTCTACCCTGGGACCTGCTCCTGAGACCAGCAGGCTAGCTGTCTTCTCTGCGCAGCAACCATTTCTCAGCTGAATTAAACTACCAGGTAGTCAGGGTAAGCCCAGAACTGGAGCAAAGAATGGCCTGCACAAGGCTCCAGCTAAAAACAAATTCTCACACTCTTGATTTCATAATTAACTCTCAGGCCGGGCATGGTGGCTCACACCTATAGTCCCAGCACCCTGGGAGGCTGAGGTGAGTGGATTGCTTGAGCTCACGTGTTTGAGACGAGCCTGAGCAAGAGTGAGACCCGTCTTGAAAAATAGCTGGGCATTGTGGTGGGCACTTATAGTCCCTGGTACTTGTGAGGCCCAGGCAGAAGGATCTCTTGAGCCCAAGAGTTTGATGTTGCTGTGAGTAGAGGCCATGGCACTCTACTAAAGTAGACAGGGTAAGAATTTGACTAAAAAAAAAAAAAAAAAAAAAAAAATTTAACTCTCCAAACAGGAAAATCTGCATTGTGCCTAAAATGGTCAATTAGTACTATATTTTCTCTGTATGTGTATGATTTTGAATAGGGAAGCCAGGAAGAAGCCATTTTAACATATCTTGGGAGAAACATTTTACTTAAAGCAGCTCCTGCAGATGGTTTGCTAGAGAAGCCCAGGTGTTTCATGGCTGTGAGGGCACATGGAAGGATCCAATCTAATGAGCTCATACTGAGTGCTGCCTGGTGAGAAATCTCTTCCTATGTCAAACGGACACCTCTTCACAGGAACTGCACAAGAACTGAGATCTTATATCTTTAGTTTTAAGCCAGTTGTTAAATAGCATTTAAAGTGAGGCATTAAAAGAAACAACAAACAAAATCCTCTAGAGGAAAATACAAGCTTTTATTACCTGGATTTATCTCTCGGTAAGTTCCAATTCCATAAGCATCTACTATGTTCTGAAAGCCACATGTAAATTTGTTGGTTTTGTTATAGGTTGGAGGAGTCTGGTTTGTCTGCATCCGGTTCAAAATGGAGGGTACAGTGGAACCACTGTGTTCCTGGGAAATATTAACATACATAACAAAATTAGGTTATCCTGTCTATTGTGGTGGAGACTACATGGGTATATATATTTATCAAAACTCATCAAACTGTACACATAAAATATATGTATTTTCTTTTGTGTAAATTATATCTCAGTAAAATTAATAAAAAAACAAAGTTGCAGATTATCTTTCTGACTCTTTGGGGAAACTAGAACTATGAATAAAATTTTAAATGGAAGACTTAAGTCTTGGGAAGTATATCCTTACTATGAAAAAAATTTAACTCTAAAACGTATAACATCAAAGAAAATGTGGAACCTCCTCCTTATTTACCTTTCTATGCATATTGCTGTTCCCTCCTCCTTTCCTGGATAAAGCAAAGCATATTCTCTGCCTTTACCACCTCCTCTTAACTCCCTAATCCCCTGCAGTCTGGCTGAGCACACTTATTCAAAGTCAGTGGTTCATCATCCATCCAAAGGGCTTCTCTCCCATTGTAAGCCCAACACTGGAGAACTATTAGTGAGACTCTTTATGCCTTAGGAGTTCCCCTCCTGCTCACTAACCACTCTTTCTCCTCTGCCTATCCCATAAGATTGCAAGCCCTCAAGGGGCTTCCTTATTTTCTATGATTTCCTCTTGGAGGACTCATTCACTTGCACTCTCATGAATCCCATTTCCTCAGTTTTGTTTCCTTGCCTGCCTGATCTATCCACACAGATTTTTCTTTTTTTCTTTTGAGACAGAGTCTCACTTTGTTGCCCTGAGTGAAGTGCCATAACATCATAGCTCACAGCAACCTCAAACTCTTGGGCTCAAGCAATCCTCTTGCCTCACCCTCCCAAGTAGCTGGGACTACAGACATCCACTACAATGCCCAGCTAGTTTTTAGAGATAGGATCTTGCTCCTGCTCAGGCTGGTCTTGAACTCCTAAGCTCAGGCAATCCATTCGCTTTGGCCTCCCAGAGTGCTAGGATTATAGGTGTGAGCCACTACACCTGGGCCCATATAGATTTCTTAATGTGATTGCAATTGAGCTTACTATCTTTCTCATCTCATTAAAAGTTCACCTTCTCTTAATAAACTTTTACTTCCATCAATGGAATTCTCCTGGCTATTCAGCTTTGATGCTTCAAAAACTTTTCTTTTTTTTCCTTTTAGATACCTTGTATAATGCTTAAGTCAGGGCTTTTGGTATGCCTGTCACTGGAACAATGTTCTTTGTACTGAACATGTAAATTTTTATACCACACTTCCAATGTCCTTTACATCTCTTTATGCCCATCTGTACCTATCATTTAGCTCTCACTTATTAGTGAGAATATATGCTATTTGGTTTTCTATTCCCAAGGTACTGCACTTAGGATAATGGTCTCCAGTTCTATCCACATTACTGCAAATGGCATTACTTCATTCATATTTTATGGCTGAATAATACTCCATGATGTACATATGCCACATTTTCTTTATTCACTTATGAATTGATAGACACTTGTTGGTAGCACATCTTTGCAACTGTGAATTGTGCTGCAATAAATATTTGGGTGCAGGTGTCTTTTTGATAAAATGACTTTTCCTTTGGGTAGATACCCAGCAATAGGTTTGGTGGATCAAACGGGAAGTCTACATTTATTTCTTTAAGAAGTCTCCGTATTGTTTTCCACAGAGGTTGTACACATTTGCAGTCCCACCAATAGTATTACTTTCTCTTGAGTCCATGCTAGTTATCTATTTATTTTTTTACTTTTTAATAATTGGCCTAGGCAAAGAATTTATGACTAAGACCCCAATTGCAGAAACAGCAACCACAAAAATAAATGATTTACTTAAATGAAAAACCTTCTGCACAACAAAGGAAATAATCAACAGAATGAACAGATGACCTACAGAATATATTCACAAACTATACATCTGACAAAGGACTAATATCCAGAAACTACAAAAAAACTCAAACAAATCAGCAAGTTAAAAAATAAACAACCCCACCAAAAAGTGGACAAAAGGCATGAACAGACATTTTTTCCAAAAGAAGATAGAGAAATGGCCTCCAAACATACAAAAGAATGGTTAACATCACTAATCATCAGGGAAATGCAAATTTAAACTACAATGAGTATAATGGACACTTGCTTTTCCATTTTGTGATACTTTATTTTTTTTTATTTTTTGAAACAAAGTCTCACTATGTCGCCCTCAGTAGAGTGCTGTGGCATTATAGCTCACAGCAACCTCCAACTCTTGGGCTTCTGTGGCATTATAGCTCACAGCAACCTCCAACTCTTGGGCTTAAGAGATTCTCTTGCCTCAGCCTCCCAAGTAGCTGGGACTACAGGTGCCCAGCACAATGCTCGGCTATTTTTTGTTGCTATTGTTTAGCTGGCCTCGGCCGGGTTCAAATCCACCATCTTCAGTGTATGTGACTGGTGCCATAACCACTGTGCTACAGGCGCCGAGCCTTTGTGATACTTTATTAAGGAGAATGTTCTCCAGCTATATCCAGATTAATACAAAAGACGTAAAGTCTCCCATCATTTTTTTTTTTTTTTTTTTTGACACAGTCTTACTATGTCGCCCTGGGTAGAGTACTGTGGTGCCACAGCTCATGGCAACCTCAAACTCTTGGGCTTAAGCGATTCTCTTGCGTCAGTCTCCTAAGTAGCTGGGACTACAGGCGCCCACCACAATGCTTGGCTATTTTTTTTGTTGTTGTAGTTGTCGTTGTTTAGCAGGCCTGGGCCTGGTTCGAACACACCTGCCTCAGTGTATGTGGCTGGCACCCTAACTGCTGAGCTATGAGCGCCGAGCCTCCATCTTTTTATGGCTGAATAGTATTCCATGGTATACATATACCACAGTTTATTAATCCATTCATGTGTTGATGGACACTTGGGTTGATTCCATATCTTGGCAATTGTGAGCTGTGATAAACATTCTGGTATAAATGTGCTTATGGTAAAATGATTTTTTTCTTCTGGGTAGATGCCCAGTAATGGGATTATAGGAGTAAATGGAAAGTCTACTTTTAGTTCTTTGAGGATTCTCCATACTTTGTTTTGTTTTGAGACAGAGTCTCACTTTGTTGCCCTTGGTACAGTACCATGGCGTCATAGCTCACAGCAACCTCAACTCTTGGGCTCAAGCAATTCTTTTGCCTCAGCCTCCTGAGTAGCTGGAACTACAGGCACCTACCACAACACCTGGCTATTTTTAGAAATGGGATCTTGCTCTTGCTCAAGTTGGTCTCAAACTCCTGAGCTCAAGAGATCCACCTGCCTAGGCCTCCCAGAGTGCTAGGATTATAGGTGTGAGCCACTGCACCCAGCCCCTGATTCTCCATACTTCTTTCCAAACAGGCTGGATTAGTTTATAATCCCACCAAGAGAGTAGAAGTATTCACTTTTCTCCATACCCTTGCCAGCATCTGCAGCTTTGGAACTTAGTGACATGGACTATTCTAACCGAGGTTAGATGATATCTCAAGGTGGTTTTGATTTGCATTTCTTTGATGATTAGGGATGATGAGCATTTTTTCACATGTTTATTGGCCATTTGAATATCTGTCTTCTTTGGAGACGGTTCTATTCATATCTCTTGACCAGTGGTAAATGGGATTGTTTGCTCTTCTGTTAATTTGAGTTCTCTGTAGATTCTGGTTATTAACCCTTTGTCAGATGTGTAACATGCAAATATCTTTTCGCTCTTCTTCTCCTTCAGAGATACCTATAATTCATATGTTTCTACACTTAGTGAAGCCCATAATTTTCTAAGAGATTGCTCTGCTTTTACTTTCTTTGTTTCTGCCTTTAAATGCAGAGTTAGCTTAAGAGCCTTATCCTCTAGTTCTGAGATTCTTTCTTCTGTTATTAATACTTTCCTCTACATATTTAAGTTCCCTGAATGACTCCTTCAATTCCTTAAGCTCTAATATAACCTTCTAATTTCATCACATATTTCATTCATTTCTTGGGTCAATTTTTGGATTTCCTTTTGGTGGTTTTCAGCTTTCTCTTCAATTCTCTTCATCGTTTTTACCATCTATCCTCTGTCTTTTCTACAATTTCTTTATAGGTGGGATCCTCTGTGGTAGCTGCCTCCTGATCCCTCATGGAGTTGATCTGTTCTGGTTTTTCATGTTGCCAGAATTATTATGTTGGTTCCTCCTCATGTATATTTCTTGTTGTTCACTTCCTTCCCTTACTTTCTTCTCACTTCCTCCTTCTCATTAATTTTCCTTGCCTCTGTGCTTGGATGTTAAAGTGGCCTTGACAAAGAGCTCAAAGAAGAGCTCTTTGTTCTCCTCTTTCAGCCTGTTCGGCGGCATCCACAATGCCACGGGTGGCACCACTGAGTTCCATGGACAGCAGTCACCGTGCTTCTGCTCTGAAGCTGCTCTAGCTGCACACTCCTGCCACACTGCACTTGATGGACAGTCAGCCATTGAGCTGGTTGCAACCTAAGATCCTCAACACTGCCCCATACCTGGTGCATATTTCTCAGATTAGTCTTTTTTTCTTTTAGGCAGTCTTACTGTGTCACCTCGGTAGAGTGCTGTGGCATCATAGTTCACAACAAACTCAAACTCTTGGGCTCAAGTGATTTCCTTGCCTTAGCCTCCCAAATAGCTGGGACTATGGGTGTCGACCACAATGCCCAGCTATTTTTTGTAGCAGTTGTCATTGTTGTTGAGCTGGCCTGGGCCACGTTTGAACCCACCAGCCTTGGTGTATGTGGCTAGCATCATAAACACTGTGCTATGAGTGCTAAGCCTCTCAGATTATGCTTAAAACTGCTTGTTATCATTTTTCATTTTTTGTGTGGACAAAGTCTCACTCTTTTGCCCAGGCTAAAGTACTGTGACATCAGCCTAAGCTCACAGCAACCTCAAACTCCTGGGCTTAAATGATCCTCCTGTTTCAGCCTCCCAAGGAGCTGGGACTACAGATGCCCACCACAACACCCAGCTAATTTCACTACTTTTTGTAGAAAAGGGGTCTCACTCTTGCTTAGGCTGGTTTTGAACTCTCACACTCAAAGCATCTTCCCACCTTGACGTCCCAGAGTGCTAGGATTACAGGAATGAGCCAAGGTACCTGGGCTTTTAAAAGTATTTCAGGCTTGACGGTGCCTGTGGCTCAGTGGGTAGGGCACCGGATCCATATATGGAGGATAGCGGGTTCAAACCTGGCCCCGGCCAAACTACAACAAAAAAATAGCAAAGTGTTATGGAGGGCACCTGTAGTCCCAGCTACTCAAGAGGCTGAGGCTAGAGATTGCTTAAGCCCAGGAGCTGGAGGTTGCTGTGAGCTGTGTGATGCCACGGCACTCAACTGAAGGCGATAAAGTGAGACTCTGCCTCTACAAAAAATAAAAATAAAAAAGTATTTCAGGCTTGACACCCGTAGCAAATGGTTATGGCACCAGCCACATACCGAGGCTGGCAGGTTCAAAACCGGCCCAGGGCAGCTAAATAACAATGACAACTGCAACAACAACAACAACAACAAAAAAATGTATTTCAATCATGTTTTTTCATTACTACATAAGCTCCAATGCCTCTCAACTGTGTGGAATAAAATTTAAACCTTCTAACCTGCAATTTTAAAATCTTTCCTGATTAGGTTCCAATCTATCTGATGCAGAGAGGTGCTCCCACTCTTTCAGCTAACTCATTACAATCCTGTTCTTGCTCACACATGCATGGCTGCACTGTACTTCCTGCCCTTGTCCATACTGTTTTCTTCTCTTCAATACAATGATCAAATGCCACCTTTCTTCTTGAAGTTTTTTCCAAGAAAAGTGTAAACTGTAGTTTCTTAGTAAACTGTAAGATACTTGAGGGCGTGTTGTGTGTTATCTCTGTCCCCCTCCAGGCTCTTACCCCAGTGTGCTGCATAGAGCAGTTGTTCTAATTAACTACCAAACAGAAATAGCTGAATACAGAGAGTGGGTCAACAAATTAATCCGGTTATGAGCTATTCTGAAGAATCATATGATCAAATCATTTCACCTCTCTGAACTTCAGTTTCCACATCATAAAATAAGGGTAGTATTTTGTGCTATTCTAGGTGTATGAAATAGACTGTCAGGTGCAAGACAGATATACTAAAGAACTCTAGTGGGGCTTTGGTGTGTGCCACACCTTTTGGGCGCAAGACAAGATTGTAAGAGGAACTTTACCTAAAAAATGCAATCAGTGTAACCTGATTTATTGTACCCTCAATGAATCCCCAAGAATAAAAATAAAGAAATGAAAAAAAAATTAAAAAAACAAAAAAAAAAGAACTCTGAAAGTAAGAATGCCATAAAAATGAAATTAATGTTAGTACCTATAGAAACATCTCGTCCTGGCCACAAAGTGCACTGCTAACTTAGGAGACTCACCGTGCCCCTTCTGAGCGCAAACTGGATGGAATCAAGGTCAGTGACAGGGCACCAAACCTCCGCAATCAGGCACTTCTGGGTCACATCTATGTTGCACAAATTCAGGGTGTGGTAGATGGCCTTCATCTTCCGCACCTTGATGAACCAGACACGGATATTCTTGGCAGCTGCCTGCAGAACCCGCTGGCGGTGATCCTCTGTTTGATTTAGAACCTGTTGAAAGAGAAAGGAATAAGAAAAGGTCCTTCTATAACACTACTCTCAGTTCTCAGGAAAGGAATGGCAAAGAGGCATAGCTTTCTGAGAATAGTTTCCAGGGAATCATTTTTTTTTCCTCTGGCTAGAATAGTTTCTTTTTCTTTTTTTGCCAAATTAGAAAAAAAATTAGAGTTCTAGTTACTGACATTCATTTTCATTTAGCTTCAACCTGAAGCAAAACCTGAGAAAATGATTTTTAGCTTTTCTCTCTATATTCAATCTTTCTACCAATCTAAGGCACAACAAATGTGGGTCACTGGCTTTTACCTGGCTCATTAAAGAGCAGTGACTTTTATGTGGAGACTGGATGGAACTCAGACATCAGGAAGCAGGCATCACGGGAGCTGGCAAATGAACAAACCCACACTAAAGAACAGCAAGGTGCAGAGTCCTCACCCCCACACCTGAGCGAGCATCAGCAAAGGGTGGAAGAGGCAGTGCCACCATTATCTGTCTATGCTGGGTACATGGGCTCAGAGACACCACAGGATTAGGAGCACATATGGTCTTTACAGAGGGTTTGGACTGTCACATGCCACTGCCATCACAGGCACCAATGACAATTTACCCTCTGTCAGCTTTTCTTTTTTTTTTTTTTTTTTGAAATAAAGTTTCACTATGTTGTCCTGGGTAGAGTGCCATGGAGTCACAGCTCACAGCAACCTCCAACTCTTGGGCTTAAGCGCTTCTCTTGCCTCAGCCTCCCAAGTAGCTGGGAGTATAGGCGCCCGCTACAACACCTGGCTATTTTTTTGTTGCAGCTGTCATTGTGCTTTTAGCTGGCCCCAGGCTGCATTCGAACCAGCTCGGTGTATGTGGCTGGTGCCCTATCCACTGAACTACGGGTGCCACCTGTCAGCCTTTCTAAAGGAAAACACATTTGAATGTTGATGCTTTGTAAAGTAGTCCGGATTTTCCTCACAGGAATCACATTGCCAAGACTAGGGCTGGAAGAAGGTACAGGGACACATTCCATTCCATTGCTATTTACTGCCCAATATTTAAGGTCTTAAATAGCAGAAGAGAGGCTAAGCCTATTGCTTCCAATTGGAAGAAACTGGACAAGCAACCCACCACTCACACTTCTATATGAGAATCTATCTTAAATCTTGACATCTCTTTGAAAAGGAAAAAGTCACACACGAACCATGTTAAATGTGAGTCTCCACTATAAATGGTTCTTTTTTTTTTAAGAGACAGAGTCTCACTTTATTACCCTTGGTAGAGTGCCATGACGTCATAGCTCACAGCATCTTCCAACTCCTGGATTTAGGTGATTCTCTTGTCTCAGCCTCCCGAATAGCTGGGACTACAGGTGCCTACCACAGCGCCCAGCTATTTTGTTGTTGTTGTTGTTGCAGTTTGGCTAGGGCTGGGTTTGAACCCACCACCCTCAGTATATGGGACCAGCGGCCTACTCACTGAGCCACAGGTGGCACCCTATAGATGATTCTTTGAGTTAGTTCAGGAAGCAGTAACTACTCCCTAAAAAACTGTCTTAGGCAGAGGAAGGTGACCTGTATAAAGAGGGTTTTGGGTTTTTTGGTTTTGTTTTGTTTTTTTTGCTTTTAGCCATGGCATGCTAGGGAAACACTTATGTCACTTGAGGATAGCTATCTTCTCTCCTTCTAGGTGTTGACTATTTCACAATTAACTACTAATACTTCTGGAAGGATGTGAAATAAACTTGCAAGCAATGTTCTACTTGCTTTTCTCTTTCCCCATCCCACTTCTTGATATTCAATCCTTTTTTAAAGTTTCAGTTTCTACAGCTGGATTTTTTAAAAATTCAAATTCTGGTCATTTATAATGACTACTGCACACCCCCTTTAAATCTAAGCCTGGAAGGAGATGAGACAGCTGTAGAGTCTGAAAGGTACTAATACAGCCTATCACTCACCAGCAGTTCTAAAAAACTCTCTCTCTGTGGTTAAACAGATAAGTGTATCTCAAAGGAGTGGCAACAGGTCAAGTTGGTGGGTCATACACAATGGGGTTGATAGGAAAGACAAGAAAGGGAGTTGAAATGGATCTACAATGTACCTTGACAATTTTGCCACGCTGGAAAGAACTGCCTTTGAGATAAAGTATGTTTATTAATGTTTCAAAGGGGCAATCATCACATTCAATCTTTCAAAAGGGAACAAAACCCCTCTGGCCACCCTTTCCTCCCATATATACATAAATCATGACTCTTCCCTAGAACCCTGGGATGACCATGGTGTGTAAACCACACATACTACAATTTGGAAAACGTAATACAATCTCTTCTTGGGTACAACAGTCACACCCAGAGCTCTTTGGCTAGACTGTGTGGTTAAGATCAAAGGTGACCAGAAGGATACGTGCCAAGCTATTAAGAGTGGCTGCTTCAGTAAGCACAGTTATGTATCTGTGAGGGCAGAACTGACTTTACATGTACTTCCAGATTATTTGTTTGTTTGTTTTCATTTAACTAAGCATACTTTTTTTTACTTGTAAAAAATATCTCAGACTCATAAGATGGGGGGGCTGAATACTCTAAGCAACAATAATTCCAGATGCTTAGCATTCTTGCCTTATTTGAGGACTAAAGCTATTTTTAACAGTCACTCCCTGAGACTCTCCCCAGCTCCTAGAGAAAAATATTACCCATAAACTTTTCTTTTTATGGTATCCTGGTTTGCCTAGTATACTATCAGTGTTTCAAGAAAGAATGGTCATCTATTGTACTTCAGAAAAACAAATTCCCTCCAGCCCTCTGTGTACCATTTGGAGATCATCAATCCTGGTGTTAACACCGGAAGCCATTTCCTTCCTCTCTTGTGGTGTCTCAGGACAGGGATAGAGTGAAGCTCGGAACCTGGAATTTGCAGACACAACCTTAGGAACATCAAAATTTCTTAACATATCCAATTTAAATAATCTCAGAAAGTAATCCTAATTTATTAGAAGAACCAAAACAGGATTAGGTCAGACTTATATGGTAAAGCAACATTAATTATTTATGTGAAGTCACCTGCAGATAGAGTACTAACATTTGAACTATCCTGACATTCTCCATAGCTCCACAATTCTCTTGAGAGTTAAAAACAAAACAAAACACAAAAGTAAAGCAAATTATATTATAAATTATTAGGAAAAAAATGCCATGGAAAAAAATTCAGTCACTATAGCTGAATTTCAGAAAATTTAGGGACCCAGTGTGTAGGACACTATGCTGGATATGCAGACCCATTGTACCAGAATAATGTGGCATTTATAAAACAACAACCCTTAAAATTACTTGTTCCCAACAAAAGGAAATTGTGGTTTTGATGGTACTTTTTTTTTCTTTTTGAGACAGAGCCTCAAGCTGTCACCTTAGGTAGAGTGCTGTGGCATTACAGCTCACAGCAACCTCCAACTCCTGGCTCAAGTGAGTCTCCTGCCTCCACCTCCCAAGTAGCTGGGACTGCAGGTGCCTGCCACAACTCCCGGCTATTTTTTGGTTGCAGTCATCATTGTTGTTGGAGGGCCCAGGCTGTATTCGAACCCACCAGCTCAGGTGTATGTGGCTGGAGCCTTAGCTGCTTGAGCCATAGGCGCCAAGCCTTTGATGGTACTTTTATTTTTTTTATTGATACAGAATCTCAAACGGTCGCCCTGGGTACAGTGCTATGGCGTCACAGCTCACAGCAACCTAAACTCTGGGCTTAAGCAATTCTCTTGCCTCAGCCTCCCAAGGAGCTGGGACTTACAGGCACCGGTCTTAACGCCCAGCTGTTTTTTGGTTGTAGTTGTCATTATTGTTTGGCAGGCCCAGCTGGATTCAAACCAGCCAGCTCCAATGTATGCTGGCACCCTAGCTGCTGAGGTATAGGCGCCAAGCCCTTGATGGTATTTTTAAAAATGAACTTAGGCTTTTTCTAGTTGTTTATTAATTGTTAGCTCTAACATTATTAAAACATATTCACCACGTCAAGGTAGATTAAGAAAGATTTGTGAGCTCAGGAATTTGAAGCTGCAGTGAACTATGACTGCACCACTGTATTCCAGGCTGGGTGATAGAGTGAGACCCTGTCTCTTTAAGAAAAAAAAAGTGAGAGAGAGAGACAGAGCATGAACAAGGGAGAATAAAGGTTGCTAGTTGGGTAACTTAAAGAAAAAATTTTGAAAAAGGATTTATGTTTCACTATTCCGAATTCTAAAGCTCAACAGTTAAACAGCACAGCTCTGCCCTCTTGGTGGAGGGACATGTTCCTCTTACCCTTCACAGATCTTCTTGACTCTGTTTTTCAGCTGATCGCCTTGGAAGAAGATGATAAACACAGACTTGTGCACGTGGTCACCCTGGGTCCCAGAATCAAAAACCAAGAGTTCAGACTTCTAAACCTGGATGAAAAGGTCTTACATATCTAACTTTGTGGTGATACAGGAACAACACTGTACTTTAACCACCACCCTCATTCCATTTCCTAGAGTTCACTATAAGAACATCTGCCACAAAAATCTTCACTATAGGAACCCATCCACAAAAATCTTCCCATTTGTTTTTTGATTCAACCAGGAGTCTGACAGAGAAGCTAAATGGTGTTTCTCCTAGCACCATTTAGCCTTATTGACTAATTCAACTTTAAATCTTATATTGCTCAACTGACATAAGGATAGAGGGGAGACAAGAGAAGGAAACTGTTTCTCTGTTCCAGGGCTTTGAAATTCACAGACATTATAAAATAGGCTGAATAACTACACAGAACTGAGTTGCTGGGAAGAATGTTAAGTAGAATCTCATGATTCTCATGATTCATGCTAATTTAGACTTTATGGGGCAGTGAGGAAGGAAATCCATTTCAAATAACCATTTTACACCTCAAGTACAATGCAAGGACTAGAAGGAAAGATCTGATAAATAAGGTATACAAGGTATACAAGGTGTTAACCAAGGTTGTCTATGGTTGACTATATTTTCTCATATTTGTATGAGAATGGAATATGTATTGCTTTTAAAATAAGAAAACAAAACTTTAGAAAGGTAAAAGGAAATGAGAAGTGAAAAAAAATCAGACTCCAAACACTTAAAACCCTAAATTCTCTGAGCTAATCTAGGGCCCATTCTTGCAGCAGCTGCTCTGATGTAGATATCCAGGGTCCCTTTTCCTGGATTTGTTGATAAAATAATCTTTCTGTTGCCAAGAGGAAATTTGACTGAATATTCCTAAGAACAGCTCCACGTTGGGTGTGACTGCAGATTACAATGTTTTTAGAACCCAAGACAGCCATCAAATAAGATTATAAAACTTAAAAAATAATTGAGGGATTCACCTTAAGTGTCATTATACTTTTACACAGCATGGAGAATAAAAGCCTCACAGCTGTACGACCCACCCAATCTAAGAAATATCACAATTCAATCCCTATTCTTAGGTAAAACACAGAATACCAATTTAAGAAATTCACAAGATATTTAGAATAGAAACTCTAACTCCAGGTTTCTAAATAGTACTAGTACAAAAGTAAAGTAAAATTTCTACAGTACATTGGATCTTTACTTATAATCCCTGAAATCAGGACTTAACACACCCATGCAGGTTTAGGTTATGAATTCTAACTCATTATGTCAAATGCCAAGATGTTTAGCTGGTCCTACTTTCTAAGCACTGAGTGGGAAAGATCCTCCTATCTTGTGCAATATATATTCTTAAACTAAGTTTATGATTCTGTCAACAAATAAGTAGACAAAAAAATCCTTACCAAGTAAAATTTCATCAGCTTATAAAGATCAGTTTAGGAAACCTCACCTTCTCTTTTCATACATAGATATTACCAAATTTGGAATCAGATGCTTATTTTAAGTTAATTTTCATAGACTGGGTACAGTGGCTCACACCTGTAAACCTAGCACTTTGGGAGGCTGAAGCAGGTGGATTGCTTGAGCCTCAGAAGTTTGAGATCAGCCTGAACAATAGTGAGACCCCATTTCTACTAAAAATAGAAAAAATAAAAACTAGGCTTGGCACTCGTAGCACAGTAATTACGGCACCAGCCATGTACATGACGCTGGCGGGTTCAAAACCTGCCAGGCCTGCTAGACAACAGTGACAAGTACAACAAAAAATAGCTAGGCATTGTGACAGGCACCTATAGTCTCACCTACTTGGGACGCTGAGGCAAGAGAATCACTTAAGCCTAAGAGTTGGAGCTTGCTGTGAGCTGTGATGCCACAGCACTCTACTGAGGGTGACACAGTGAAACTCTGTCTAAAAAAAAAAGGGGGGGGGGCTGCGCCTATGGCTCAAAGGAGTAGGGCACCAGCCCCATATACCAGAGGTGGTGTATTCAAACCCAGCCCCGGCCAAACTGCAACAAAAAAAATAGCCAGGCATTGTGGCAGGTGTCTGTAGTTCCAGCTACTTGGGAGGCAGAGGCAGGAGAATCGCTTGAGCCCAGGAGTTGAAGGCTGCTGTGAGCTGTGATGCCATGCCACTCTACCCAAGGTACAGCTTGAAGCTCTGTCTCAAAAAAAAAAAAAAAAAAATTAGCTGGGGCGTGGTAGCAGATGCCTATAGTCCCAGCTACTCAGGAGGCTGAGGTGAGAGGATTGCTTGAGCCCAAGAGTTTGAAGCTGCTGTGAACTAGGCTGGGTTCTCTAGTGCTGAGCTACAGCACTCTACCCAGAATGACAGAGTGAGACTCTGTCTCAAAAAAAGAGAAAAGTTAATTTTCATAAAAGGTAAATTTTCTTTCAATAGCAGATCAGTAACAGAAAATATATAAAGCTAAAGTTTAAAACAAGTGGGTAAAAAATTACCAAACAAAATAGCACCTAAATGGTAAGGCTTAAAAATACATATATGTCGTTATAGATTATATATGTACATAGGGAAGTTAAATTAGCGGAAAGAAGCAGTCCTGCAAACTCTCAGATCAAAGCAGGAATAAACATAAGGGATCTTCTGTGGAAGGGTCAGATTCACATGGCCCCACACTGCATTACTGCTCTGGGCTCCCTTTACAAGACCTACTCCACAAGACGCAATCTCCTTGTCTTACAGTCACAGGATCCTCGAGGGGGTTCTCGATTTCAGCCTGTCGCAGGAACACATTCCCCCTGCACACTCGCCAAAGCATGCGTTCAAAAGTAGGGATGCGCTCCCGGTTAATCACACCGGCCACGAAGCTGTGGGAAGAAGAAGCAGATTGGGAAGTCTATTCCATGTCATGGAATGGGAGGAATGAAGACACAGAATGGCAGTGAAAGGAGATCAAAGACTACACACATGACACAAGGTGTTGTTATGTAAGAAGGGCTGCCAGAGTCCTATTCCTGATCTAACTTCTGGACCGAGCAGAAAGCTGACAGAGTAACTCAGGAACTAAATCCACAGGGACTTAGGACCACTTCTCAATAGGCTCAGAAGAGGATGCATCCCAGTAGCGAATGAGTCCCTGGCCTCATTGTTCTTTTGAACAGCAAAGAAAAACATGACCCACTGAGTATAGGAAGGTTGAAGAGAGATTTACCCAAGTCTTAAAGGCGCGCCTCTTCCCATCTCATTGGGCTCCAACAGGGATGAGGACTCTTCCAACAGGTCTGGATCCGCCATCTGCTGATGATGCAATTCAGCCTGAATTCACAAATCAATTAATATCTAATGAAAATAGTTAGTGGCATGCAGGGAACGAGGAACCAGGAGACAGGTTTAGAAAATAAGGATGAAAACAGGAAAAAAAAAAAACTACACAAAGAAGACAAGAATAGGTGAAGAAAACAAAGAAAATAATTCAAGGTAAAGAAAGCATAATTGCCCCAGTTAAGCATCTGGGAAATGGTTTTAGAAATAAGGAATAAAGGGAAAAAAAAATTACATGATGGTGACATGTATAAATCTGTTACTTGGTGGAAGCCATTTTCTCTCCTATATTTCCCTGAATGAACCATGAAAGTACCAGGAATTACCTTTGCATGTAGAGAGGAAGCTGAAATTAGTAGCTTTTACACAAAAATGAAGCAGCTCTGCAGATACTCTCAACATTTAATTCTAGGCAGAATTTTCTCTGTGTGAGAATGTGAAAGAGGGAAATTCTCTTTTGAAGGAAAAAGCAAGGCACTCTCAGTGTCTTGAACACTGTGTGATATGGAGAAAGACAGAAGGGGCATTTACAGATATCTAGATTTTTCAGGTTCTGAAGAATTCAGAACATGTGGAGCCAGGTGAAGCAGCTCATCCCTAAAATCCTAGCACTCTGGGAGATGAAGGTGGGAGGATCACTTGAGTTCAGGAGAAGACCAGCCTAAGCAAGAACAAGATCCCATCTCTACCAAAAACAGAAGAATTAGACAGGTGTTGTGGCGGGACATGGGACCTGTAATCCCAGCTACTCAGGAGGCCAAGGCAGGAAGATTGCTTAAGCCCAGGTTAAGCTGTGAGTTAGGCTGATGCCACGACGGACACTCTAGCCTGGGCAACAGAGTAAGACTCTGTCAAATAAAAAAAAAAAAAAAAAAAAAAATTACAGAACACAAGAATTTTCTTCATGGTTATGTATAAAATGCTCAAAACCATGGGATTTAAAAATTATTTCTTTCTTCAAAAGAATAAGTAATACAATAACTGGCAAGCCTGGGCCTCCATTTCATCCGTAAAGAGAAAAAATAATGAAAACATCTCTGAATGTTGTATTTTCTGGCTAGGAATCTAGAAATACTAGAAAGTTCACATAGGCTTGACAGTTGAAGGATTCTTGAGAACACAGCTCAAGAATCAAGTAAAGTGAAGAAAAAGGAACAAAGAGTAAACCAATCTAGAGCTCATAGGCTGGCTTAATTGGTTAGATTTAAAATGATTTCCACCATGACAGTTTATACAATGAAATGTAGGAAAAAAGACTTTCCCACACATAGGTCTATGTTTCCCAGCCTCTCTCTACCCAATTCATCCTACCACTCTTAACTCCCATCAGAAAGAAGAAGCCTTCCTAAAAAATAAAGTCCAATCAATTGCTCCACTGCCTCATCTCCCCAACTTAAAAATCTATGGACTATTTGTTTGACCAAAGACTAGAAGTATACCAGAACAATCTTACTTTTCAAAAGTGAAAGAAAAAAAACCCCAAACAGTCAAGAGAATTTTCATTCTCACTCCAAATTTCAATTTGATGCTATTTCTGTCAACCACACTACCAAAAAATGCCACAAAGGAACCTTCCTTAATAAAGTCAAAGGACCATAAATGTAATAAAAAGTGGGGAAGAACTGACTAAAAAGCAATTGTTTTGGAGTAATGATCAATGCTAATCAAAAACAAACATACATACACACACACACACACACACAAAAAAAAAAAAAAAAAAAAGAGGCAGGCAATGGGTATACCAGAAGGGCAGAGAAATATTATCATGAGTTTGTAAGAGTATAAGGTAAGATTATGGGGACAGCAGTCACATGGAAGTGAGGGGATTCTTTTTCCTACTTGAAATCTAATCAGCTAACTGCAAGTATCTTGTTTTTAGGATCCAAATGACTACACATTTCAATCTGTACTTCAATTTTCTCCCAGTGGAACTGATTGATGCTTACAACACTCCTTGCCTGCCTGGTTCACAAGACCTGGTTTAAATAATTCCTAAGCCTCATGTGCTCTAAAGCAGACAACTGACGTAAACAGTAAACAGTAAACAGCACTTAGTAGCTAGACTACACAAAAGACTGTATATGGGACTCTGAGAATAAAAACCAACAGAATTAAAATTAAACCAAAACTTGCAATAATACTCTAATTGCTAATTTCACTACTTAATACTTAAGAATCCTGTCTTAGAAAAGTTAACAAATTTTTAATACAATTGTGCTTGATGGGAAAGTAGGACTGACCAGAACTACTAATAACAAAGGGCCTTTAAAACAATATGTAAAACCACTTTGCTGAATATCTAAATCTTAAGAGTACCTAGTTTCTCCAATACAGTAACAACACAACCAATGGTCCTCTACATTACTTACTACACCCTCTGGTTTACCCCTTTCCCCATTCAGAATACTGAACACCGTGCCTTATAAAAGGGAAGCCATAGCACTTCAGTTCCATTTCTGCAGAATTTAAGTGCAAGAAGCATATCTAGTTCAAGCTACATCAATTACCAAGAAAAAAAAAACCAGTTATTTCCATCTACATTGAAAAAGAAATCACATTTAATCACTGAAGGTATTCACCCAAGCCCCAAAGGAGATGGCAGATGGGAAAGAAAAATAAAGAAAGCAGATGGATGGAAAACTCAGAAGGACAGGAAAGAAGGATCAGATCTGCATGCCATTAACCATTACTTTTCCAGTCTTCTTTATGTTCTCATATGTTATGCTGCTTATGGTAAAAGATGCAGAGAAATCTCTCCAGCTCTTACAGTTCTTCATAAGCAAGAAGACTGAGAAAAGGATAATCATTAACAAGTTATTTTAAATGCTCGGGATAATAAATGGCTAAGTTGAACTTATGATCATCTTCAATCTTAAGAATATTCAATATAAGTGTTTACTTTTCCCCTTCTATACACCTTGCCAATTATAACCCCTACGCCTACATATGCAAAGAATCGTCTTCTGATTTAGCCATCTTTTGCTGTGAATTATTGATTGTATTCACCAAATTATAAAAAAAGAAGAAGAGTTTAAAATTGGCAGTGTTTTAGGCCATTTGCAAACATTACAATTTCAGGCATGGAAGAAAATCTCATGAAAAACACTGAGTTTCTGGTATTTGAGGGTCCCAAGTTTACTCATCTTTTGCATTATTTAAAGCATACAATTGCAAGCACAGACACCGTCACTCCCGTCAAGACAGTGACACCTGAGGCTGCTGCTGAGCACTAGCAGAGCAGGTCTGTTGGAAGGGACCTGGCTGAGGCTGTGTGCTAGTGGGAAGAACAGGCAGAGCAGTTCCTGCCAGAAGACTCCCTGTGCTGCTAGGGTTCTAGGAACAAAAGGGGGAAGTAACAACCAATGAAGCCCAAGAATCTCTCACAGCCAAGGCCTCATGCTCTAAGTATTTCCAGAGATTTAAAAAAACAGAATGTTTTGTATAAATAGGGAAAACAACCCACTTTGGATAGCACATGAAGGTCATGAAGACTTAAAGAGTCTGCCTTCGCAGGATGAACATTTAGTGTTTAGACTTAATAATCACAAGATAAAATTTTCTAAATCTAACTTATAATTTTAAAATCTTGTTTTTTTTTTTTTGAGATAGAGTCTCACTGTGTTGCCCTTGGTAGAGTGCCATGGCATCACAGCTCACAGCAATCTCAAATTCTCGGGCTCAAGCAATTCTCTTGCCTCAGCCTCCCTAGTAGCTGGGACTACAGGTGCCTGCCACACGCCTGGCTATTTTTTTGTCGCAGTTGTCATTGTTGATTAGCTGGCCCAGGCCGGGTTCAAACCCACCAACTTCGGTGTATGTGGCTGGCATCATAATCACTGTGCTACAGGTGCCGAGACCAATTATTAAAATCTTTTATCGTCTTTCAAAGTGTTTTATTTTCACTAGTTTTTAGATTGGAAAATTGATAGTTTAAATAACCAATTCCTTTAAGACAGTCCATCTGTCAGTCTTATTCAGAATTTCTCCTAAAATGAACCAGAATAGGTAGCTCATGCCAATCCTTAACCTTTGGAGGTTCTGAAAGACATTTTCATATGTAACAGCAACATCACTGTAGTAAACTAAAGGGTGTGTTAAAAGGGAAAAATGGGGGGGAGGGAGAATTAAGCTTCAAATAATGCTAAAAATATCTGAGCTTTGATCATGAGGACAGGTTTACACTGGATCTGTGAGCACCAGCTTGGATGCATTTGGAAAAAAACATACCTGTGAGCTCATGAAGGCGCTCTGCTCAGGGATGTTTCTGATATGACCATATCTTATTCATTCCATGCCTCACAAAGAGTAGGTACTCATTATATGCTTGATCAAGTAATTAATCAGTGAATTAATGAATCAAAATTCAATAAGGTAGTGAGCATACTGGAATTCCAGATTATTCACTAATTCTTTGTAGAGCACTCATAAATGAACTATGCTACCTACAGGTATCCTTCTAGCCAAATGGAACATCTTGTATTGAATCCCTAAAAGTATTCCGTCTTGTATTAAATGCCTAAAGGCATTCACACCAAACTATTTCACAGTCAAAAGCTTAAAATCATATGGCATAAGTGGCCATGCCTGCTGCAAAAGACCTTAAACACTTGAAAAGCGTTAATCACACTGCCCTATACCCTCTAATGTGATGATATCAGGGCCTGAAGAAAGAAGTCACTGCCAGTCCCAAAATTCTAAACTCAGTAGCAAGCTGAATTTTTTTTCTTTTTGTTTTTGCACTTCAGTGTTGATCCATTAGTTCCAAGAGCAATCTGATTATTCATATCAAAATTCTACTGACATAAAAGCAAACTTTGATTCTTAGGAGCACCAGGCAATTAAAATTCACATGAACTTTCTCCCAATCCCTCACCCCAGCAGATCTTTTTAATTAGCATGGCTTCTCTGAGTCGAATCCTGGGTTATTGAGAAATTTATCATGTCGTTGGCAGATTTTCTCTATCCCGGTAGTTTTCAAACTAGCATGCTTCAGAAGGACCTTGTTAATTGAGATTGCTAGGCCTCACTCCCAGAGTTTCTGATTCAGTAGGTCTGGGATGGGGACTGATAATTTATATTTCTGAGATCTCAGGTGAGGCTGCTGGTGGGAGAAACCCTGCTCCAGCATAGTGAATTACGGAGAAATGATCTCTCCTCAAAAGGCAAAAATGAAAAGTAAAACTGAGACCATATCAGATCCCAACTAAAATGGGCCTTCTATATTTAAAAGCTTTGCCAAGTTTTTTTGTTGAGCAAAGGAAATAAAGAACTTTATGGGAAGGCACATTAAACTGACTGGAATGATCTCTGAGTGTCTAATATTGTTAATATGGTACCAAAGATACCTGTCAAAAAGATAGTTACTCATATGTTAGGCCATTAAAAAAACACATTCAGGTTGAAAGCTAATTAATTAGGAGAAGGAAGCCTTCTGCAAAAGCTTTGCTCCAAATCCTTTCATGGGATCACCTCAGCAAACTGTGACTTGGCAACTTAGTGACCTACATGTTTAACCCTGCAACTTAACGTTTTTCCCTACAAGGTAATACAGTTAAGTTTATGTGAAAATCCGGGAGTTTCAAACAAGCATCCTACAAATATTTCCATATAACACAAGGAAAAACTTTTGAAAAATCAGTATGACATGTGCTATCTGAAATACTAGAAACTGCTCAAAAGTTGATAAGAAAATATAGGGTAAGCCAGTACAGTGGCTGAGGCCTGTAATCCCAGCACTCTGGGAAGCTGATACAGGTAGATTGCCTAAACTCACAGGTTCAAGATCAGCCTGAGGCAGAGTGAGACCCTGACTCTAAAAATAGCTAGGCGTTGTGGCGGGCATCTATAGTCCCAGCCACTTGGAAGGCTGAGGCAAGAGGACCACTTGAGCCCAAGAGTCTGAGCTTGCTGGAAGGTATGATGCCATGGCACTCTACCAAAGGCAACAAGTAAGACTCTGTCTCAAAAAAAAAAAAGAAAGAAAGAAAGAAAAGAAAACACAGAAAATAAAGTTTGTTGACAAAAGGTTTGGCAATTAAACCTTTGTTATAATTTTGTGTACAACCAAATGTTTGTTTCTTCAACTTTAACCTTAAGTATATACTTACCTTGTAATATTTAAGTATAAATATAATGTAAAGATTTATACTAAATATATTTATATGACTACTTCAGGGATTCCTCCATCTTGGGATGAAAAATTGCAGAAAATGTGAAAAAATACAAAACCATGGCTGGCTGTGTACTGCATGAAAAATGGAACATAATCTGACATTTCTTCAACTAAAGAAGGGTGCGAAAATGGTATTGCTTCCAAAATAGCAAATTAAAATAATTACTGGAATAAAAATATGGCCCACTTGTATGAGTATAGTATCAGCTGCTCAAATACTAAAAGAAACAATAGTCTGACCTCATCAAAAAACTGCTGAGTTTTGCGAAGTATAAATTTTAATTCAGTCAGCTCCAGGAAGTTTCTCTTCAGAGCTTCCTGGTTTGTGTTGATTTCTTTCAGTTCATTTTCAATCTTCTCAAAATTGGCCTAGAGGAACAAAAGAAAACTCAGGCTAAACTCAACATGCTTGCTCTGAAAGATATTAAATGAATTCATCCCACGAAACTATTGCCACATTGACAGTTCAAAGGTACCTTACCCCTCTCCAGCAAACACTGTGGTTTTATCAAAGCAATTTCCTTTATGAAAATCCTTTTGCTTAAAATGGTCTTTGTCTATAAATTCTATTGTATACTTGGTAAATTTCTTGGGGGGTTTCAGTTGGATAAAATAAATAATGAAAAGCCCACTGGCTGTTCCTTTAGTCTACAAGGTTAATAAACTACTACATAGATTAACATTATTCCAATAAAGTTTCAACAAGCCAATAAATATTTATTCAGTGACATATATCATTTGAGTCCTGTTTTGATATCATAAAAAAGATTCACTTCAGTCCCACCTACAAGAAACTTAAGATCAACAGATAATGCTGACAAAATTATCAAGAATTATTTTATTCTCCAACCACTATGGAAAGTAATTTCTGCAACTAAGTAGAAAGAAACTTATCCGGCTTTCTCAGAAAAACTACTTACCTCTAAATCAATCATGTCCCGTGGGAAGGGCACCTCTGGGTTTTCACCAGTGTCCATAATTGGAATGTTAGCTTTTCTTATCTCCTTTTCAACAAATCCTAAAATGATAGTGTCAAAACATTTATGCCTAGCTGCACATGCCTGGCACTGTCATTATTTGAGGCAAAAAAATAAGATCTCAACCCTGGCTACAAAGAGTTTCATTCTAAGATACTTTTATATAAAAGAAGCATCCTTTTTTTCCACATCCCTTTTTCTCTGACTTCACATTCTCTAAAACTACTTCACATTCTCTAAAACTACTCCAAAGAGGGTGATCATCCCACAAGTCCCTTCTTTCTTTCTTTTGGCCTTAACACTGGCTTTTATCTGCTTCAACTCTTTACCCTCTACAGTTGCCACCCCACAGCACTACGATTCTGGCTACAGCTCTGGAAAAGCAGAGCTATAATATAAAGAGTACGAGTCAATCGAATATTTGACAACTGATGCACTAGTGAGACAACTCCAGATTAAAAGGGATTCACTACATTTGAAACAATCACGCCAGTTTTAAGTATAAAATATAAAAATAAAAATTCTGAAAATGTAATAAGGACCCAAAACACCAAAAGAAAAAAGTTTCAGGTGACAATACCAATTTCCTTTTTAGAGTGAGGACCAAATTCACCCATCAGTTAACCATAAGCTGGCTAAATCGTGTGGCAAGATCATGGATTTTGGAACCAGACAGAATAACCTAGTTTCAAATACTGATCCATCACAACTGTTTATACTCTAGGGCTAATTTTTAGCTTTCTCAATCATTAAATCAGGTTAACTTTCATCTTGAAGGAATGTTGTGGGGAATGAATGAACTCAGGTACATGAGCACCCTAACCTTAGTGAGTGTTAGTTTCCCCTCTCATAAATAGATCAAACTAAAAGGTAGCTCAGCTGGCATCCAGAATTGATGATGCTCTGGGTCCTTTCTCTCAGAATTCTATAGTGCAGTTTTGCTATTGTAATCTCACACAAAAATAACCACAGTGTGCTTAGCTTACAACCTATTGTTTCAAAGTTTCCACTGTAGGATTTTTCTTTTTTTTTTTTTTTTTTCTTTTTTTGAGACAGTCTCAGTTTGTCACCCTTAGTAGGAGTGCTGTGCCATCATAGCTCACAGCAACCTCAAACTCTTGGATTCAAGCAATTCTCTTGCCTCAGGCTCCCCAGTAACCAGGACTATAGGCACCTGCCAAAACACTCAGCTATTTTTGAGAGGTGGGGTCTAGCTTTTGCTCAGGCTGGTCTCAAACCTGTAAGCTCAGGCAATCCACCACCTCGGCCTCTGAGAGTGCTAGGATTACAGGTGTGAGCCACCACACCCAGCCGAGGATTTTTCCTCTTTCCTTTTTCTACTATACTTTTTTATTAAAATGACTAACTGACCAGGCGCAGGGGTTCAAACCTATAATCCTAGCACTCTGGGAGGCTGAGGCGGGTGGATTGATTGACCTCATGAGTTTGAGACCAGCCTCAGCAAAAGCGAGACCCCATCTCTACTAAAATAGAAAAACCGAGGCAAGAGGATCGATCACTTGAGCCCAAGAGTTAGAGGTTGCTGTGAGCTATTTTGCCATGGTACTCTACCCAGGGTGACAACTTGAGACTCTGTCTCAAAAAAAAAAAAGGATGACTAATTAATGTCTCTATCTAAGACAAATGATTCAAATGATTCATTAAAGGAACATCAAACAAGACCAAAATACACATACGAAGCTTTCGATCCATTTCTTCACATCGTCTAACTTCATTCACAAATTTCCGCTGGAAAACATTTACATCTGGATTTAACTGAAAAATAAGAACACAATACCAAACATTCAAATACTGCATCTATTTTTATTTCATCTGTTTTCACAAGCAACACATCTGGCATAGCCACTGTACTTCATTCCGTCTGAGCAACATGGCAAGACCTCACCTCTAAAAGAAAAAAATGTTTTAAATTCCCCTTAAAATCGGGAACAGGAACACATGTGACAGATACATGGCTTTTTGCTCTATTTCTTTATTTTAAAAAAAAATCTTAATATTGTTCAAGGCAACAACCACACAACTAAAACCCCCCACATTTCTTAGACTCCCTTGCAGCTAAAGTAGGACATAGTTCTAGTCAATGATAAATTAAGAAAATTCTGCTAAGGATTCCTGGGAAACTTCATTCTTCCTTTTTTTTTTTATTTCCTAGCTTATTTTTTATTTTTCTTTCTTTGCTGTTTTTGTTGTTGTTGAGACACAGTCCCATCCTATACTCTGAGCAGAGTGCAATAGTGTGATAGCTCCCTGCAACCTCAGACTCTGGCTGTGGGCATCCCGCTGCATTAGCTTCTGGAAGCCCCTGGGATTATATAGGCGCTTGCCATGGAGACCAGATGGGTTTTTCATTTTTTTTAGGAGTCAGGGTCTCACTCTCACTCAGGCAAGTCTCAAACTCCTGAGCTCAAGCAATTCTCCCTCCTCAGCCTCCCACAGTGTTGGGATTACAGGCGTGAGCCACCACATCCAGCAAAATCTAAATTTTTTTTTTTTTTTTTTTTTTTTGAGATAGAGTCTCACTATGTCACCCTCAGTAGAGTGCCATGGCGTCACAACTCACAGCAACATCAAACTCCTGGGCTCACCAATTCTCCTGTCTCAGCCTCCCAAGTAGATGGGACTATAGGCACCCACCACAATGCCCAACTATTTTTTTGTCTTAGCAGGCCGGGGCTGGGTTCGAACCCACCAGCCCTGGTGTATATGGTTGGCACCCTACGCACTGAGTTATGGGTGCTACCCTCTGGGAAACTTTTCCTTCCCAATACAGATACTTCCCCTTCCTCCCTGCATTCCTTTCTTCCTGCATAGAATATGGAGGAAAGGCCAAGAGCTGCAGTGTTATCACTAAGAACAAAAGAAGAAAGCTCAAGGATGGCCAACCAAAAATAAAGAATGACCTTAGGACACTGATGATAACATGAAGCTAGGCTTCACGTTATATGAGAAAAGTAAAACCCTATAATTGGAGTTTTCTATTATGTACAGCCAAACAGAATCCTAACTGATTAGCTTGCTATTATTCTCCTGTTATTTAAAGGATACGGATTTAAAAAGAAGAAACAAGGGAGTGGGATTAAAGATGGCGGCTGAGTAACAGCTTCCCTGCAACTGGGCACCGGGAATCTGGGGAGACAAGACTCCAGACATCTCTGGCCGGTGGGATCTACCTATGATCATCCCTTTGAGGATACAGGGAGCCAGCAAGGGACTTCTGGACCCCAGGAAGAGGACCAAAACAGTGGAAAACTGGCAAGTGGCTGCATGTGTTCAATCGACCTAATCAAGCCAGCAACCGTGAGTACAAGCAGCACTGAGACTGCAAACTGGAAAGGCCTTACCTGTGAACTGTTTTGGTGTTCTTGGACTTGGCACTCAGTTGAGCTGCCTTGGGGAGAGCTTGAGCAGAAGTATGGAGAACGTTGGGCATTGTCTGGGGCCCCAAAATGAGCCACTGAGCTGGGCTCAGTGAAAACCA